>VDFB02327227.1:0-12514 GCA_007258455.2 Sequoia sempervirens
CTATTTCAACCTCCTCTCCTCCTTAAAGTTGTTGCTCCTTCTCCTTCAATGGCTACAACTTCTTTTGCTCTCAAACCCTTGGCTGCTCAAACAAACAAAATGCATAAAATGAGGTTAGAGAGGCCCTTTTTTCTTCATAAAGGAGTCAAAATCAATGGGGCCCACACATGCCATGTAGGCAGGGGCATTCTTTTTTTGTTTTGTTTTGTTTTTTTTCATTTTAAAAGCTCTCAAGACGTAGGGGATGGCCGACCGTCGTTGGGATGGTCGAGGGATGGCTCAGCTGTCCCCTGGCCGTCCCTGGGACCGGTCAGCCGTCCCCCCATTGGGTCAACGATGTCCCCCCCGTTTCGCAGACGTTTCTTGAAAATTTGCAAAAAAAGGGGACGGTCCCCTACTGTCACCATGCCACCCCCGGTACTCGGGACGTCCCGGGGATAGGGATGGGGCATTTTTGGGGGTGGACACATCCTCGGGTTTCCCTGTTAAATACTAAGTTGCTAGTCTTGGTATGGGTTTGGGTATGCTTGTTCAATGTTTTTTTCACTGGGTATAGGTAATGGTATAGGTTCGTATGTATACATACATACATATATTTAAAATTAAAATTTTTAATTTTATACAATATTAAAATTATAAAAAGAATGATATTCATAATTGCCAATAAATAAAATATTTAAATACATAATAATTTGCAAAAAAAGAAAATACTCATAAGTTTATTATTCAATGATTTGTCAAATGTCAATACACAATGAAAATTACAATCAATATTCAATATTTTCATAATGCTCTTAAGCGAGAGCATCAAAGTCAACATTTGGTTCAATTTCATTTGAACCACAATTAGCTACAATGTCACTTCCACTAGCCATGTCAAATGTAGAAGTTGCCTCATCTATAGAGACTTAGGCAAGCTATGCAACAATAGCATCTAAGTTGTGCACTCAAGAGTTAGATCCTAATTCCTTGCTACTTGTTATAATCAAGATTTTTATGCGACAAGAGTTGCAAGTTGGATTGCACAAAGATCAACTTTCTTAGTTTCTTTTGCATCCAATTGGCTGCGCTTAATTGAGTGGATAAAGGTGTCTGTACTCCAATTTCCCTTGGTTGAAGAAGAACTCACAACCTATAGAAATATTTAACTTTGGGCAAAATAAGCAATATTTTGGAGTCTCAAGACAAGGGGATGGGTCTCTAGCATAGTTTGCAGACTCGCTGAGTACTTGGCAAAACTTGCCAAACTTGTGAGTCTTTTGGGCAGCCGAGACAAGTTGACTAGACTTGCGAGTCGAGTCTTGGTTGAAAACTCTCCGAGTCTCGAGCTTGGGCTCTTGGTCTATAGGGAAAAACGCCTAGGCAGTGTTTTAAGTTAAAAAAACATTTTTCTTTTTCATTTTTAGCTCTTATTCGCCCATTTCACTGAGCCAAACATCAACTTGGCAAGGAAACGAGTTGAGAAGAGAAGTTTTTAGGATCAAAAGTTGATCGAATCATCAAACAAGTAAGTAATTGGATGCAATAGAGGAAAATGAAGACACTTTTGAAGAAACAATCCATCATTGTTTTGTTATTGTAGAACCTTAAAGTTTGAGGCCTGAAAAATTAAGTTACATTAGGAGGGGAAAGAGGAAGATGTAGATTGTATTTGGTTGGTTTCTTCATTTTGACATATCATTATATGTAAAGTGTAAACAATTATAAATTTATAATGTTATTATACATTTGAAATTATGAAATTTCAAATGTTGAGAGTTTGAGGAGCATATGACATGTAATGTTTGAATTATGACAAATTGATAGTCATATTAGGCTTTTATGTTGTCTAAATGCATTATTTTTTTGTGTGTAATTATAAGGTTTTTTTTTGCCGAGTCTGTGTCAAGTCCCTAGTTTGAGTCAAAATTTTGGGATGTCAAGTCGAGTTTGAGTCCGAGTCCTAAAGCTATGGTCTCTAGGATGGGGGGCCAGGTGCCTAGATTTGGGGATGGTAGCTTGTGAGGGTTTGGAAATGCAGCTCCCAATGGGATTGAGGGGCAACGCCCCTTGCGAGGGTTTGGGGGTGGAGTCCCTAGTGGAGTTGAGGGATAGAGCTCCCACCACCAATCCCAAATTAAGGCCTTTGAAACCACACAAACCTTCGTGGTGTTTACTCGCTAAGTGGTCTAACCAATGAACATGGAGTAAATGAGAATGTATAGTAATAATTATGAAACATATCAATTCCACAATGATTGCACATAATATAGCATTGTATTCATTCATTAGACAATAGCAAGTACATCATAAAATTAGAATGTAGGGTCCCGACTACAATGGAATGATCACATATGTAGTCAGTCGATGTTGGTTGAAGACACCAATTGTCGGCAACGACTCGCTACAACTACCCAATTGTCGCGGATTAGTTTCTCGATTACAACTCATATTAATCTAATGTTGTGCACAAGTATTATTTATTTATTTTATATACTTATTTGTTTGGCCAACTAACAACTTAATTATTTATGATACAATTGACTACATCATCCCTTCCACAAAACAAGTTGTCTTCAAGTTGACATTACAATCAAAATGGGGATTACAAAAAATAAATAAATTTAAGTACTTGGAAGGAGGTTGCCAAGACGTCCCTGGATGGATGGACGATGTTGGAGTCGAAGTCAGTGATTGCAACTCTTGCAATCTACAAACCTCCTTCGTATGTAGTCACAGTTGATGCTCTGCCATAATCTTTCTCTCTGGCTGCCTTTACCATGTGAGCAGCCTCCACTTGGCATTTGGCTTGATCCACCTCCTTCTCCCTTGCTGCGAGTTGAGCCTCCATATCCTTCATTTTCTGCTCTGCCTCCCTCATCGTTTGTTCTGCCTTCTCCACCTCCAATACCTTGGCCTCTAAGGCCGATGCTCTGGCTCTCTCCGTACTAGTAAGCTGAGTTTGCTGAGCAAGTTGCACTTGAAATTTCTTCATATGCTTAGTCCACTCCTCCTGTATGCTTTGTACCGATTGGAGGGCCTCACTCTTTCCCTTCACTGCTTATTCCGTTGCTACCATTTGATGTTTCAGCCTCTAGAAGACATCCTTGAAGGCTGCCTCTATACTGAATAAGGCTGAAATTACTCGACCATCTCTCCCTACAGTCAAGGGTCTCGCTCCACGCCATGCCTTTTGCATTGCCGGGGTTTGTACGTTGGACCATCCTCTCGTAGTAAAGTTTTGTGTGAACTCCTGCTCACACCCTATTTGGACAAACCCTAGTATCCTTTGAACTTCCTTCGTTACCAATGAAGATTGACCGATGTTGAGCTGCTTAGAGGTTTCTCCAACTTCGTGCATGACTGCTTCTATGGGTTGGAGCTCCTCGATGTATCTCTGCACCATCCCTAGAGGATCTGATGCGTCGGGCTTAGAAATCTCAAGTATCAACCCTTTTGACCTGCTCGACTCATCCTCCTCCTTGCCTGGTGGGTTGGGCAGTGTTGGCCCCTCTGTTGCAATGGGAGACCCTTGTCTCTGTGATGGTCCCCCACTCTCCTATACTACTCTCGGTGGGTGTGTCTGAACTAACCCTGGCTCGACATCGTCTGCCCTCATGGGTGGAGTGTCCTGCTGCGCACCCTCGCCCTCTGTCAACATAGCTATAAAGCCCTATTGAGGATCCACACTCTTTGTCACCATGGGTGTGCATCCCTGATCTCCAAAGGGCTTGGTGACAGAAACATTGGAACCTTGAGTGGCAAGCCGAGTGTGTTCCACCAGTTATCTATCTGCACCACATTTGTTGGTGTTGGCATATCTAGTGGCAATCCCTTTGGAGGTGCAGAATTAGTGGTCGATGCTACTCTTGGTGCACTTGGCGGTCTTGTTGGTGGTGTTGGCGGTCTAGCTGGTGAGGTTGGTGATCCAGTCGATGGTGTTGGCAGCTCAACTGATGCAGTGGGCAACCCTCCTGATGCACTTGGCACCGATGCGCTTGGCAATGCACGACACCGATGGGCTTGGCGGTGTGATTGCTACTGCCATTGATGCCATTGATGGTGCAACTGATGCTGGCATTACTGGTGCAATTGATGTCAATGGTGTAATTGGTACCCCCACCAATTGTGCAATTGATACCATCGATGGTGCAATTGATACTGTAGCAACTGGTACTGTCACTGCCTCCGATGGTGCAAGTGTTGCTGCCATCGACGGTGTAATTGATACGACTGAAGGTGTAATTGGTACGATCACTAGTGGTGCTGGCAGTATGAAGTTCACTGGCTATAGGGCTGGTAGTGCCATTGGAATTGGCTCGTCAATGTCCATCTTTGGTGTTGTTTGCACATCCCCTGCCAATGATACTTCTTCCTCTATCAGTGGAGTGGCGGCCGATGTCGAGGAAGATAGCTTGATGGACTCCTCACTCACAACTGATACCTCTCTCTCCATTGATGCTTCCCTCTGTTTTCGTTTTCTCCTTGGTTGCGACAATTCCTCTCCCCCAGTGGTAATGTCTAATGATGTCTAGTAGAATGTTGTGGGAAGGCCTAGGTCTATGTGAGTCACCGGTTGAAACTTTCCCCATTTATCAGCGTGGACCTGCGTATGTATGGCATCCAACAAAAGAACTATCGCATGCTGCGTCATGTAAAACGCCTTATGCCTCTGAGATAAAAAATCCCTAATTCTTTCTGACAGTAGCCTTGACCAATTATACACTTTGTTGATGCCGAGCCCTACCATATCGATAATCCAGATTGCAACATTTGAAGCTCGGCTAGCCCCCGTGAGTTTGCATTTTTATCAAATCCATAATGCACTTCCATTCAAGTGTGGTGAGGAAGTGTTTTCATAGCCCCTCAATTGCCAGCATTCCAAATATTGTCTTTCTCTTGCTGGGTGAGGTTGGTTTTGCAAACCCTCCTCACCGTTGCCTCCTTGTGTTATTGTGTAAACTTACCTGTTGGTTTGTTAACCCCTCCACTTGTTGTTGGGATACCGAACACTCTCTAAAAGTTTGGTGGCCAATACGAGACTGTCATCGTGCATCCTCTATAGTTTATCACCGACTTGTGCGCATGTCTATAGTAATTATCTACCATTTTCTTGAGATATGGCTCAAACTCCCGAGCATTAAAGAATGGAAGTAGTACTAGCTTGTCTACTTGGGCATGCCAGAGGGCCACCTTGAGAACGTGGTCATCCTGTGTGTTTTGCCATGATTGCTTACGTTCGTTTCTGGTTAAGCTATCCCAGGTAAGAGCGTTGAATCCAGTCTCCACATCCATCTTCTTCTTACTCTATTTGGCCAATGCAGTCTTTGGCCTATAATGCACAACATTTTGCCCTTTATCCACGGTTGTAGAAGTTTTTTCATAGGGAACTCCCTGATGCAATTTAAATATGTGTCTTCTCCAAATTGGGCGCCAGTTAAATATACTTCTTAAAATGGGGAGGTTGCTGTAACTGTTGCCAATTTGAATTCCTCTTTGTATTGTGCGATTATACGTGCAATTTGAGCTGCTATGGTTGTACGACTCTAGTTTCCTTCTATCCGTACTTAGTCTTATCCTCACATGCCCATTCCCTTCTTTGGTGTACAATGTCGATCCTTTGGTGTTGAATCCTTCTACTTGGTTACATTCCCTGAACTGCTATGTATACATTGTACGACGTACAAACACTTGAAACTTGCCTCCGTATGCCTTTTCCCTCTGTTTACATGCTGATTTTGGGGTGCTATCGCCGTACAACAGGTGTACTATTCTATTGGTGATGGTTCCAAGCACTTGTACGATCTGCCTGAGTTTTAGATGTATGACTTAGTTGCAGTGTGCTCTTCGTACGATCTACTGAAGCACCCGTTGTATGACCTCTAAAATCCGCTGAACAAACTTTTCAAACCTCCGTCAGATGATCTGTGTTTGCTGTATGACATGATTTTGTCTTCTTCGTACAGTTTGCTGTTCCCGTACGTCCTTGTAGACAATTCTAAGATCCCAATGTTTGATGATGTCTTTCCTCTTGCCGTTGTACGAGCTCCTCTGTACGATGGGTTCCGTAGCCTTCATCTATGGATGGCGAGACCCTTACTTTGTTCCTGATCAACGCTTCCCAATCTTGTCGTGCAACTTTTTTTCTATGGGAATGATGTTCAATTTATAATAGCTTTTTAATCTTGCGAATGGAGACTTTAAATTGCGCTTTATTAAATACTTTAATATTCTGCCTTTGCATCATGATTTCTCCACTTTTGATTTTTATTTTAATATTTGCTTTCCTTTTTATTTTAACATTTTTCTTTCTCCTTTCCATATTTTTTAATTTTTAGTTTTTTTAATTTTTTCCACTTCTATCATTTTTCCTTCATTATTTCTATTTTTTGCTTTTTGCTTTTTTCTTTTTAGGCCCCTTATTTTTTCAGTTTTTTTGACTTTCACCTTTGATGCATATCTCCATTTACACGTGAAAGGAGGCCTTTTGTAACACTCCTCTTCACAATAGATTCCCACATATTTTAAATAAAATATTTTATCAACTAATGGGGTGGGTCCCGTACCTCTAAAGCTTCCATCAACATACTGTCCATTGTATTGTTGGTACCAAGTGACATTCTCTTCGTTCACTGTCAGTGGTTTCGCTGGGTTTGGTATAACTCGCCATAGCCTGTCGGATGTCATCACTTTTGACGTCTTCATTTTATTTTCTTTCATGTACTTGATTAGATCGTCATTGTATCCATTGTTGTAGATTTGAATGTGTCCTCTATCATTATTATTGTTTTCAGACATGGTCCAATTTTTTTTGAGTACTCATTCCAGTCTTCGTCCCACCATTTGTCTTCATCGCTTTCAATTTGTTCTTCCTTTCTTTCTCTTTCCGTTTTCTCCTCTTTCTCCTTCCATGCTTCCTCTTCCAGTTCATAGGATATGTACCCCCTCTGTTCGCCTTTGTAGGGTACCTAGCATATCCAATGACCCCACACTCCTCTCCAGAGGGCAGGTGTCCCGAACAAAGCGTTGGTTAAGTGTTTATGGACTTGGGGCACTACAATGCCCTCTACTCTTTCTGGAAAGCCTTTCCTCGACTAGCTTTTCTCTGCCTAGTGTGGTCCAATCTTCCTTTGCAACATATTGGCTTCCACCTACTCCCCAGTCTTATTCTTCCATAGTTTTGTTCTCCCTTACTGGCCAATCCTCCTTGGTTGTGTATCCGAGCATATTGATTGCGATTGGTTTTTCCCTTCTCTCCTTGTATACTTTCAGTTTGGACCCATTGATAGGATCTTTTAGCAGAGTTACGTCTAATCTCTCCAATTTGATGGCTCCGTTTTCCTTGACTTCTCAAATTTTAAATGGCCCCAACCACCTCTCTTTGAGTTTGTCGGGCTTCAGTTTGTTACGACCGTTATACTTGAGGACTAATTGCCCCGATTGGAAGTTTTCCCGTCGGAGGTGTTTATCATGCCAAAACTTTCTTGGTTTTTGCATTACCTCTGTAGCCCATTGTGCGAGTACTCGTCGTTCATTGAGTTTGTTCAAGTGGAACAACCTTTCTTTCAAACTCTCTGTATCGCCAAGTCTATTCTCCATTGCTATTAGCAAGCTTGGTACCATGTACTCCGCTGGCACGACCTCTTCCTGATCGTACATTAGCTGGAATGGTGTATGGCTAGTGGTTACATTGTATGTCGTACAATATGCCCATAGTACGACCGGTAACTTTTCTTCCCATTCTGCCTCCTTGATGCCGCACGACTTGTGAATGACGGAGACAAGTACCTTGTTGGTTGACTTTGCTTGACCGTTTGCTATTGGGTAGTACAAGTTGGATAAGTTATGAAGGATTTTGAACTTCGTCGTCACTAATCGAATGACGTGATTGACAAAGTGACCCCCTCTGTCACTGGTAATTTGAATCGTGATGCCGTACCTTGTGACGATCTGCTCATAAATGAATCTCACGGTACTCAGTGCAATATTATCCACCAGTGCTTGAGCCTCCACCCACTTCGTTAACTACTCAGTGGTGGCGACTATATATCTGCATCAGTATAATTGACTAACCTTCAGTGGCTCGATGAAGTCCAATCCCCATCGTTCAAATAATTCTTGTGGCTAAGATGGAAAGAGTGGCATGAAATCCCTCTTTAGTAGTTTTCCGACTCTTTGACATGTGTTGCATCCCACCACCCATTCTCAGGCATTTGTATGTACGGTCAACCACCATGATCTTGCCAATAAGAACTTCCGTGCTAGCCCCATATGCCTTGCCAGTCCTTAGTGTGCCTCCTTTAGTACATTAGGAATCTCTTCCTCCATGTCACATTGCCGAAGCACTTGGTTCGATCGCATCTTGTATAGTAGCTCGTTAATGAGTTAAATTTTTTTACTCTTAAGCACTAGTTTCCTCCTTTCTGTAGGTGGCATTTCTCTTGGGAATAATGATATCGACAAGTACTCTCCAATCTTCTTGTACCAAGGGGGTAGTGTTACTATCTGAAATAGGTGTGCATTCAGGAAGTCTTCTTTCACTCCCTCGGGTGGCTCACCAGACCAGATTCCTAATAACTTTTCAGTGATGACGTGACTTTCCCAGGTTGTACGATTATGGTGAGCGTGAACTCTTGTAACAGTAGAAGCCATCGACTTACTCTCCCTTGAATGATGGGCTTGTTAACCAGATACATCAGGGCTTGATGATCCACATAGAACGTGAAGGGAGTCGCCAAAAAATAATGTGTGAATTTTTGCATTGCGTACACCATGCCAATAGTTTCCCTTTCCCTTGTACTGTAGTTCTTCACCTTTGACAACAGACGACTAGCGAGGAACAACAGATGATCAACCCCTTGTATGCCCACTTGCACCAGTGTCGCTTTGATTGCATAGTTTGAAGCGTCGACATGCACATGAAATTCCTTGTTCCAATCTGGATATGCTAAAATTGATGAATTGATTAGTCTTACTTTAAGTTACTTGAGGGTTGCTTCTTGTGTTTCAGTCCATTCGAACGGTTGCCCCTTCCTAGTTTGTATGTCCAATGGATACAAAATTTGAGCAAAGTTCCTGATGAACCTTCTATAGTACCCGATGTGTCCGTGGAATGATTTTACCTCGGTGATGTTCTGGGGTGGTTCCATTTGTATGATCACTCGGATCTTATCTATGTTGGTCTTCAATCCAACCTTACAAACTATGTGCCTGAGCAATTTTCCTTGAGGCACCATGAATCGACACTTCTTGGGGTTGACTGCTAGTTGTGCCACCCTGCACCGTTCCATGCATTCTTGGAGGGCCTTCAAGTGTGTTTGTTCATTGTTGTAGATTGACCAATTGTCCAAGAATGCCTTAAAGTTCCTTATCAATGTTTTGTCGAATGTGTAGGATTATCCTTTGGAAGTGTTGATGTGATTTTTGTGACCGCACCAATCAGCAGAACAAAGTATCCGAAGGCTACTCCATTCTCTCTTGATCAAAGAATTCCGTACGCTAAGATTGCAAGAAAGTTCGTACGTTCAACTCCAAGGTTCCGAAAATGCTATGGAATACCCTTAGTTGGTTCGTTGTGATTTGTTGTTTTCACGAGGGGACTTACACAATTGTTCACAAGTATTTGGCAGTTGACAACGGGTTAATGATAGAAGGGAATTTTGTGCGTTGCGAATGATTTGGCAATGAGGTACGTGTATCCTATACTAACCAAGAATGTACTTAATTTAAATGAGTGTAGGGTTTTAGAAGACCTAAATTCTATCTAAGGACGGGACATGGAATCAATTTCGGTAGACCTCTACCAGACTTTGCTCCACCTCACATTGGACAGTTTACACAAAGTCGGTGCAATCTTCAAAGGGATAGCGACGAGTATTCAAGTTACAATTCAATGTAAAGACACCACCACGACGATGCATGCCAAGACACGAATCATAACCGAAGTTAAGCTTATAAAATGCTCCAGTTGACCACACAAGGAAAACTTGCCGTCAGCAGGCTGCTAGTGGTATGGATTAAAACGAAGTTGCCTTGATTAACACCACAAATCCACAGCTAAAATCTACTTACATGAAAATGAAAATTATTCTAATTTAAACTACTTGAAGTAGAAGGGGTGAAGAAATCTTGCTAGCTGCTCATAACAAAAGACAAATTCACCATCAATGAAAGCTCTCTTTATTATGATAGTTTTCACAACAATCTCTTACAAAGTTTTCAAAGGAAAACTTTCCTTCTTCAAACTACACTATGCTAAGCTATTACAACTAAAGTCTCTCTGCTCTATTCTCTAGTCTGATCTAGTGTCTACTCTGTAATGATACAAATGAGGGGGGATGCCCCTTTATATAGCTGGCCCAGTCCAACGGATGACTCAGATTACAATCAAATGAAGGGCTCAGATTTAGCCACATCAGCCCTAACCCTAAAAATTGTCAGAATGGGGAGTGGTACAATAAATGAATCAAAGATTCCCACTCACTCCCGAAATAGCAAAGGCAATTAATGCCCTCAATCAGTCTCTAGAAGGTCATCATCCAGAAAGGCATTTCCGTTCTCCCTCTCCTTGGCTGCAAAATCAATGAATATGGCTAGCACGGCCTCAACATCCTGAATCGAGATAGGCGGAATATGATCCAACTGGAACTCCAATGCCGTGACTGCCTGCCCATGCCGCGTACAAGACTTTCTCCAAGCAACTAAAGCATCTTGAGTATTCTGAATAATGCTTGAGAAAGTTGAGGTGTTCTCAAAGTTGTTCTGAACAAAAGCCTTCACCTCTGAAAAGAAAGGCGACAATCTACTCCTCAAATCATCTGCAGTCACCTCATCGGAATTCAGCCTCTTAGCAAAAATAGCCTCCAAAGTGTTCAGGACTCCATCGATAATATTCATCATAGCCTTTCTGACCCTGGCCGAATCTGTCTGAGCTGCATCGAAGAATCCTCAACCTGTGACAACTGAAGAGTACTAGTCGGCGAAATCATACCTATCACCTTCCTGTATTACGCCTCCCTCGACCAAAGTTTGTAAAGGAGTATGCATCAAAGCTTCCAAACGCTGAATAACCTTGCTCTGATAGGTATGAGCGTTGCCCCAAGCATGATCAACTGCATCCATCCGTGCCATAATGCTGGAAGCTTGCTGGTAAGCATGAGCAAGATCCTCCATAAACTTTTCTGTCTCGACACGAACTCCAACAACTCACTTATTTGCTTCTTGTGCCATCTTTCTCAAATCCTCCAAGCCGCTAACTGATTCTGTAGAAAACTCGACCAAAAACTCAATTGCCGGATTCTCCTGCCCACAAGGACGAGATAAATACTGCACATAACCAATTAAAGTCTTGTGCTGCTTCTTCAATTTCTTGTACTTGCCTTCAGTCCGGAGCAATTTGTCCTTGAGCGCCTGGTAGGAGTTATCACACTCCTCAATTATTTGTACCCCTGTGGGGTGACCTAACTCCAGGGTGGTGATCATGTAATTTTCTGGCACAGCTTCATCTCGATCACAATCAACCCTTGGCACAGCCACGTGAAGGGTGCGAGAGCCATCTTCATCTGTTGAAATTTTCGAAAACTTTCTAGCTCTCTTCTTCATCGGAGGTGCACTGATCCTACTCAAGAATTCTTCCATCTCTACTGCTGGATCAGCCTCTTCACTGGGGCTCCTCCTCATCCTATCCCTATGTAATGTCCCCTTCACCGGTTGACCTTTTCAGTGACCGTTGGCCTATTTCGGAGACCCGTAGGCTAGTCGGAAGGTAAAATTAGGGTTTCCTATTTTAAGGATGTCCTTGCTTGGAGTTGGTGGATTCAATGGCGGATTCTTTCTGGGTTTTCAGAGAGCTTCGCAGTGGTATGTTCTTTTCGGCATTCTGAGCATTTTCTGGAATTTACTATTTTTAGTAAATTCTATTTTTGGCAGTATTCCTGTTGAGTTCGGCATGGTTGAATCTCTGATTCAATTTGATCTGTTGACTTGCTCTTGCATGGCTTCGGGGCACAATTGGAGAGATAAGTTGAGAAATTTAATTAAAGTCACGTTTTAATATTATATTATAACGTTGACCCCCTTGGCCTAGTCTGTTGACTTCAAGTTGTTTTGAAAGGTGGTCTATTGAGGGTGGCGCCTTCATAAAGGATTATTTCATAATTTTCTAAAGTCAAACCAAGCTCTAAAGTGGACGCCATTATTAAAATATTGAATTTAATTAAAAAGGTCAATATTGAGCTTGAAGGAAAAGGATGCCATTTCTTGAAGGGGATTAGGGTTTTGACTTGAAGAAGAGTTTAGGGTTTCGAGAAGTCAACAGGAAATTATAAAAGGAAGACTTGGTTCATCATTTCATGATCTTTTGTCTATGCTATTGTTATGCTGCCGAAATGGTTGCGGGATTCCTTCGAGGAATGAATGCCTCCTAGTCTGGGCTCGACTTCATGCTTGAGAGACAGCATCTAGTGGAGAATTTAGTATGCTTATGAGTGATTCTTTAGTGAGGTTTGCATTGTTGTTGAGTTGATACTTTGTAGTT
>VDFB02327228.1:0-12392 GCA_007258455.2 Sequoia sempervirens
AAGGATGGTATGGAATGTTAATGCGTGCACATAAGATAAAGACTAATCTAACATTGGTAAATCTTGGACAAATGAAAAGGTTAGTCAATGATACGAAGTAAAGAACTTTGTATTAATGATTGCAAAAGCTAAAAGAGGGATGAAAAATCAGAAGTTCAAAGGTGTGATTCCCGGTAAAGATTGGTCAAAGTAGTTTAGCCTATGATGACTTGTACAGGAGCCGAAGGGATTTGTTGATGTGATTTCATTGACGCGCAACATAGAATAAAGTTTCCCAAGCGGATACTATATCCTCTCTTGAACAAAAGTATTCAACATGCTAAGATTGTAAGTGAGTTCATGCTTTCAACTCCAAGGTTTACGATAATGCAATAGAATACCCTCGGTTGGTTAGACGTTGTATTTTGCTGGTATTATCCGCGAGGGACTTACACAATTGTTATTTGATAGCGAGACAATAGATTAAGGGTTTCATGTGGTTTTGAATGATTTGGCGGTGAGCACAAGTTTCCCTAGCGCCAACCATAGCGGCCCGAATTTAAAATGAGTGTAGGGCCTAAGAAGTTTATGTTCTATCTAGGGCGAGTGATAGGATCAATCTTAGCGGAGACTTCAGCGGACTACGCTCTACGCCTCACGTTGGACAACTTACACAAAGTCGGTACAATCTTCAAGGGAGTGTCAAGAGGTTTTCAAATTATAATTCAACATATAAGTACTATCAGAACGACGCATACACATACATGAATCACAATCGAAGTTAAGTTTATAAAGTTTTCCAGTCGACCACACAAGGCAAACTTGCCATCAACAAGCTGCTAGTGGTATGGATAAAAATGAAGTTGCCTTGATTAACTCCACAAGTCCACAACTAACATCTACTTGCATGAAAATAGAAAACTATATATTTACTTCTTGATTCGTGAATTGGAAGGACGAAGAAGCCTCGACAACTACTCATAACAAAGAAGAAATCACCATCAATGAAAAATTCTTTTATTATGAAAGCATTCACGACAACTTCTTACAAAGTATTCGAAGGGAAGACTTTCCTTCCTTTTCAATCTAAACTATACTATCAAACTATTCTACTTTCTATTCTATCAATTTCTCTCTATTCCTTTTCTGCTATTCTAACTAGATACAAATGAGGGGGGATGCCCCTTTTATAGTTGGCCAAGTCTAGTGTATGGCTCAGATTACAATCAGCTGGATGGCCTAGATCGAGCCACCTCAGCCCTAAACAAGATTCACCCTAAAAACCGCCACAAAGAAGAGTGGGGTAATAAATGAGCAATTAATGGCCACCATCCTCTAGAAGATTCCCGTTTGTAAACGCGTTCACACTGTTCTTCTTTCTAGACTAGTATGACAGGCAAGTTCTCGATCTGAAACTTCAAGGCTGAAACTTTTTAACCTGTTTGACAACGCCCGAGCCTTCATCTTTTCCTTCATTCTGAACTTGGAAGACTCTCTTTTCTTGGATTCACGCTTGCCATTCGCCTGACTACGTTTGGTGCATATTGGGTCTTTGAGGAGAAATTCCAACACTTAGCCATTTTTGCAACTTTTCTTCTTTCATGTTTTGGGTGCAGCAGGATCTTGTGGAAGAGCTCGAAACTCATAACTTTATCTCCCCTCGAAGGTTGTAATATCATCGTGTTTCATCACTTCAAGTCATTGTGCTCTGGCCTCGACGTTCCTCCTGCAAAACAAGCAAGGAGAAGAGCATCAAAACACTTCATCATATAAACTTACCTTACTTACCCGGTTACAATACTTCAGCGCTTAAAGGTCTGAGGTGATCTCGGTTGATAGGGTCCATCGTTTTCTCTAACCAGCTTCATCCTCAAATTCTTCCGCCTTAGCCAAATTCCAACCCATCTTGTGATGCAGCGAAGGTGGTACTTCACTCTACGATGCCATCAGCTTCGGCTCGAGAAAAATGCTTTCATCAGGAATTTAATCAAAAATTATCTAGGCATCCAACTTCAAATTCATCCACCAAGGCATTTTTATGTCAACAACACATTTTATTCCTTGCCTAAGAATTTTTTTCAAATTTTTCCTTAGGAAATCCATTGTTGCAAAGTGCCCATCAAAATCTCCATCTCGAGAAGGCCTTGGCGGAATGTGGAAGACTTTTAAAAGATCCATTCCCCATGCATGAGGCGTCCAATACCCAGAAGAAAATTCCCTTCAGAAAGCGTCGATTTCATGTGTCTCCAAACGAAGGGGCTCATTTAATTTTTTGAATTTTATACCTTAGGAAAATATTTTGCCATCAAAATTTATCTTCATTCTCCATCTTCGGGCAGATTTTTTTTTCTAGGCCAACTCTCATCTCCCATGCCTTAGGAATATTTCTTATCCATCTTTATCTTGAGAGCATTTAGCAAGGTCAACCTCCATTTTATGACACTTAGAAATATTTTCAAGCCAATATCTTGTCAAGGGCGCATTTTAATGCTAGAGCTTCTAATCTGTGACACTTAGAGAATTTTTCTTATCAATCTTCAGCTTTCTTTTCAGGTAGAGGTGCATTTGAGGGTGGTAACTTCAAATTTAAGTGCCTTAGAAAAATTCCATGTCCCACTTCTCCTTCTAGGCACATCTGAGGGGGTCCTCTTTCAATTTGAAACACTTAGAAATTTTTTACCACCACTTCCCAGCCAAAGGCGCATTTGGGGGTCTCAGCTTCAAATCTTCAACACTTAGGCAAATTTTAGACTCCTTCATCTTCTCAAGCTTGGGCGCATTTTGCCCTTGGAGCTTCTAGTTTTGATAACTTAGAAATTTTTTATCAACCTCTAGTTGCTAGGCGCACTTGAGAGAGTCTGCTTCCATTTTACACTTAGAAAAACTTTAAACATCAATTCCAGCTTCTTCATGGCTGAGGGTGCATATAGGGTGCTGAGGTTTTAGTTTCCACCACTTAGACAAATTTCCCTCTCCATCCTTGATGAGGGTGCATTTGGAGCAGACCTTCACCTTGCTCATGCCTTAGAGATTTTCCCACCAACTATGCAAGTTTGCTAGAGGCCTATAGGGTCTCTTCTTTCAATTTTCGGACTTCTTCAGCCTTTTACTCCTTCTCTTCTCTTAGGCGCTAAATGACACTCCCTACTTCAACCTTTTACACTTAGAAGAATTTCATCACCACTTTACATCAAAGGCATATGGAGGGTGCACTTCAAAGTTTTCAGCCTTAGTAGATTTTCAAGTCTCCTTTTCTCTCTAAGGCGCATTTGGCGTATCATACTTCAAATTTAAAACACTTAAACTTTAAATCACCCTCTTCTCAAGCCAAGGGCACATTTGGAGACCTCTACTTCAATTTTCAAGACTTAGTCAATTTTCAAACCTCCTCTTCTAACCTTGGGCGCATTTCTACCTTTGAGGTTCCAATTTACAACACTTAGAAAGTTCTCAAACTCCATCATCTTGCTGGGGCGCATATGAGAGCATCTACTTCAAATTTAAAGCACTTAGTGGAATTTCTATCCTCTTTCCTCCTCAAGGCGCATATGGAGGGGTGAGCCTCAAATTTCACACTTAGAAAAACAATTTCATGCCATCCTCAACTTCAAGGGCACATATGGAGGTGTATGCTTCAAGTTTTGAGGAGTTAGAAATTTTTTCGTCAATTTTCAACCTCAAGGGCGCATATGAAGGCCTCTGCATTGAATTTTGAGGAGTTAGAAACTTTTCATCAATTTTCAACCTCAAGGGCGCATTTCACCATGCCTCCTTCCAATTTCAAGGACTTAGACAAATTTTTATGGCTTCCTTTCCAAGGGCGCATTTTCATGCTGGATTTTTTAATTTCACAGACTTAGAACTTTCCTTAGCTGCTCGTTCATGCCTTACTATATTTAGTAAGTTCTTGGCTTTCATGCTTCTGAAGCTCGGACCGATTTGAAATTTTAACCACATGATCCTCATGACTTAATTGATCTGTTCACACTGCCACTTCGAGTTGACCTACTATTTATAGCACGTTTCTGAAGGTGGTTTACTATTTATGGCAACTGCCTGTTTCTGAGACCTCCACAACTCCGTTTGACTTGAAATCTAAATGACGCGCTCCTCATCGGGTGACCTGCCCGTTCACATTGGCGCTCTTTGCCCACTTTCTATTCTTAGCCTGTTTCAGGAACGCCTTACTATAAATAGTAAGTGCTCCATTTGTCTTCAAATTTTACCGGTGGATAGCTCGAAAGATGCTGATTGCAGTGGGATACTGATTTACCGAAAAGTCCGACATTTTATCCGCTTATTTGGAGTCGAGAAGCTGGAAACCTATTCGACTTGCACATGCATATCAAATGATCTCGTTTGACCTGCGTTTTATTTGCATGCCGATCGGTTCAATGATTGAAGTCTTTGGGGAGAGCAGTGAATCTTCAAAAGTAGCAGGTACATTTGAAAAAGTGATCAACCCGGTGCGTCGAGGATGAATTTACATGTCACATCACTCGTAGCTCTTGAAAACCCATAAGGAATAACTTCGACATCGTTGAAAAGCCACGCATGCTGTTGTGACCTTTTTCACACATCGCCCCATTCAAGTAGGACCCCTAATTTTGCTCCATTAAGTCTTTTGGCTTTGGTTTTCTCTCTCTCTCTGTCTCTTTTCTGTAATTACGCCTCTTAGGGGACATTCCGTCTTTTAGCTTAAATGTAAAATTTGACCAGAATGCGAAATTAGGGTTTCCATCCTTACACGAGAATTGATCGAGGTCGAGCCGAAGTGAATAAATTGAGATTTGAGATTATGATGTCGGCGTAAGCTTCAGTGACTTCGCGAAATTTCATCAGTTTTGGCAACTTACTATTATTGGTAAGTGTGAAATTCAGGGGAAATCTTTCAGCATTTTTGAAATTAGACGGTTGCACTGCAGCGAAAACATATCAAAGGTAACAAATTATTACGCAAAATTTGAGCACAAACCGGACAACTTACTATTTTTAGCAGTTCAGTTTTCAAAGCAGATTTCAGGGCTTGGATGCAGAGTTTTTCAACGCATGTCTAGAGATTCCTTCTGGGTTTTCAGAGACCTTCGCAACAGTATAACATGCAAAATGAGATGACAACTTTCAGAGTTCAGCCTTCAAAGGCTATTTTTAGGGTTTGCATGTCGGGGTTTTCTTTGCATGTCTGCATATTCCTTATGAGTTTTTCGAGAGCTTCGCAGTGATATGACATGCAAACGGAGATAATCCTCATTTGGGAACTTGCTATTTTAGCGAGGAACATCCGGCCCGATGCGCCTCCAGCCTTAGAATGCGAGTTGATCCTTGATGCTTATAAGCGAGAACAAGCGGGAACCGGTTGATGTCACCGAGAACAAATTAGGGTTTCGGCTTGAGAACTTTGAAAGAGGGGTTAAAAGTCGAATTTTTGAAAACCGGTGTAAACCAACTGCGTCGGCATTCTTCAAAGCTATCTGGCGAGGTACAATTTGAAGTCGAAGCGGGCACTTTTATTTTTTTAGTAAAGTCATTTTGAAACGACTAAAAATAGCAAATCGGTTTGCATCTTGGCCGATGTTAGTGGAAGTCCGTGGTGAGGAGCCGCGTAATTCAAATTCAGATCAAAGCGGGTTGTGGGAGATATCAGTAGGCCCGTTCACTATTTATAGCAAGCCACCTCGAGGAGAATATGCTATTTTTTAGCGGGTCAACTGGAATAGCGGTGTCAGCGGGGGTAACAAAGGTCATTGAAGATCCGGTAGTTCAAAATTTCAAATCATTACGAGGCTTCAAAGATGCAAAATTGAAGGACACTATAAATACTTGATCCTGGCCGGAAGACAAGGTTAAGAAAAATGTCTAAGTCCCCGAGTTTCATCCTCCACCCTGACCAAAATAAGCCTACATCAGGTTTGGAGAGCAAGCCAAGCATGGAAATATTCCAAGTGTTTATCCACCTCCAGGGGTAAAATGCGCCCTCAAGGGATGAAGAAGTTTGAAAAAGTTTCTAAGTCATTGTCAAATCCACCTGCCACCTCCAAATGCACCATCCTTGAGGAGTTGCTAAAAATTTGTCTAAGTGTTAATTTTCATCCTCTATCACATGTGAAATGCGCCTAGCTACAAGGGACATCAAGAAAAAAATTCTAAGGCAAGAAAGTTCATCCTGCTCTCATGCCAAAATGCGCCCAGCTCAAGGTAGCGGCATGCAAAAAATTTCTAAGTATGAGTTTCATCCACCACATATGCTCAAATGCACCCAGCAGAAAAGAGGTCAAAGGAGTCAACATGTTTCATCCTCCTCCTAGGCCTAAATGCGCCCAAAAGCAGGCATGTAAGGACAAAAACAAAAAAAAAGTCGAGGAGTCAAAGATGTTAATCCTCCACACATTCTAAAATGCGCCCTCAAGGAAAAGTTGGTGAAAGTTCAAAAATTTTCTAAGTATGAAGTTTATCCTCCACCCTTGCCTAAATGCGCCCATATTTCAAGTTTCATCCACCTCACTATGTTGAATGCGCCCAACAAGCAAGAAAGTCAACAAGTCAAAGTTTTTCATCCTTCTCCCATGGCAAAATGCGCCCAAAAGAGGGCATGTAAAGACAAATCTAGGAAGCTGAAAAGTCACAAGAGGGCGTGGTAAACATTAATCCTCCACACATGCTAATATGCGCCAGAGGTAAAGGGTGAATAAAATATGCTAGGCGTTGAAGGTGGTGAGGTAAAATACAAGGCGTGGTGAAAACAAAGTTGATCGTAGGCGTTAAAAATGAAGATGGAAAATATTGGCTAGGCGTTGGAAATGTGTTTTCCTTCCTCAAGTGTCATATGCACCCAAGTGTGTAAGGTGGAGACTTGAATAAAAATTTCCTAAGGCATGGTGGAATTTAATATTCACCTTCAAATGGGATATGCGCCAAGTGAAAAATATTGCTAAGGAATGACAATTGCCAAGATGGTGAAAGCAAAATAAGCTAGGCGTTGGGAGTGGAGATGGAAGATACTACTAGGCGTGGTGAAGTTAAATGTTCCTCATGGTGATGAAGTGCGCCTAAGGTTTAAATGGAGAATATTGCAAAGTGATAAAATTTTCAAAGGCGTTGGAAATTGCCAAATGAAAAATAAAATATGTTAAGTGTGATGTGCTTTCAAGAAATATTTTCTAAGAGAAGTTGATGAATTTTCTCACCACTGGCAAGATGGATTGAAGAATGAATAAAATTTTCTAAGGGAAAATTTTTCAAAAAATGCTAAGTGATTCAAAAATTTTCTAAGGCACAAATATTTTCTTCCTTTAGAAAATACGCCTAGACTCTGAGGTGATGAAATTTCTCAAGATGTGAGCAAAGTTGGCCGGAGATGAAGTCCGGAGGATGCAGTACCTGAGGGTTGGTAAAAAGAAATTTTCAAGTGGAAGAACAAGAAATGTTCGAGATGTGGAGAAACGGATTAAATTTGTTGAAATTATTTTTCAAGGTTAATTCAAAGAAAATTAAATGAACCCGTTCGTCGTATACCCATGAATTCTACACGTTTTGAAGAAAATTTTCTTCTGGGTATTGAAGATCTTCGATGAGAATTGGATTTCCAAGTCTTCTGCACTTCGCCGGGGCCTTCAGGATGGAGATTTTGATGGGCAATCAAATAATGAATTTCCTAAGTAAAAGTTTGAGAAATTTTCCAAGGCAAAGAATAAGTGTGTTTGTGAAGATAAAATGCCCTGGCAGATGAATTTGAAGTTGGGTGCCTAAATAATTTTTGATCAAATTCCGGATGAAAACATTTTTCTCGAGTCTCAGTTGGATGAAATATCAGAGTGAAGTGCGCCAGGCAAAATGCAAGATGGGTTGGAAAATTTGGCTAAGGCATGAAGAATTTGAACGTGAAGTTGGACGACGAACGCTTGGAAGTGAGAGCGTGAAAATCCTGGTAAGTAGGTTGAATTTATATTATGAAGTGTTCTAATGCTCTTCTCCTTGCTTGTTTTGCAGGAAGAACGTCGGGACCAAGCGTTGATGATTTAAGTGATCCAAGATGACATTTCAACCACGAAGGAAGAAAAGTTGTGAAAAATGGCCAAGTGTTGGGACTTAGTATAACTCAAGTGACAAAGAGGAAGTTGAAGATCAACGTCAAGAAAGAAGATCAAGAACAGTGTGAACGTGTCTGCAAACGGGAATCTTCTAGAAGGATGGTGGACACTAATGGCTCATTTATTACTCCACTCTCCTTTGTGGCGGTTTTTAGGGCGAATCTTGTTTAGGGCTGAGGTGGCACGATTTGGGCCATCCAGCTGATTGTAATCTAAGCCGTCCGTTGGACTTGGCCATCTATAAAAGGGGGAGTCCCCCTCATTTGTATCTCATTAGAAGGAGAATTAAATCAGAGTTAGGATAGCAGAGAAGGAGTAGAGAGAAATTGATAGAGTAGAAAGTAGAGTAGTTTAGATTGAAAAGGAAGGAAAGTCTTCCCTTTGGATACTTTGTAAGAAGTTGTCATGTATGCTTTCATAATAAAAGAATCTTCATTGATGGTGATTTCTTCTTTGTTATGAGTAGTTGTTGAGGCTTCTTTGTCCTTCCAATTCACGTAGCATCTTGAAGTAGCTTAAAGTAAACTAGATTTCATTTCATGCAAGTACTTAGCAATTGTGGAATGTGGTGCTCAATTTGAACAAGACTTCGCTTGTCCATACCACTAGCGGGCTTGCTGACGGTGGGTTCGCCTTGCGTGGTCAACTGGAACTTTGTGAAACTTAACTTCGATTATGGTTTATATGTCGGCATGCGTCGTTGTGATGGTGTCTTCATGCTAAATCGTGATCTGAACATCTTGAGTCACTCCTCTGAAGATTGCACCAGTTCCGCGGAAGTTGTCCGAAGTGAGGCAAAATGGAGCTTGGTTGAAGTCTGTGAGAATTGATCGCCGTGTCCCACGCTTTAGAGTAGACTAGAACACTCTTATCCCTACACTCATTTAATTTCAGTTCATTTCTGGTTAGAATTAGGAAACTTGTGCTCACTTGCCAAATCATTTGAATTACACGAAAGCCCTTAGTCTACTGTCTGCTGTCAGTTGTCGAACAATTGTGTAAGTCCCCCTTGAAATACCAGCAAAATCACATCAAGCCAACTGAGACTATTCGCACTTAAGCAACCTTGGAGTTAAATGTATGATCTATCTCGCAATCTTAGCATGCAGGAAACTTTGTTCAAGAGAGGATAGGGTATCCGTTGGGAAACTTTATTCTATGTTGGTGTGGTCGCAAAAACCACGTCAACACATGCAAACCCTAAAAATAGCCTTGGAAGACGGCTCCTGGAAAAGTCACGATCCTAGTTTGCAAGTTATACCACTGCGAAGCCCTCGAAAAACCCACAAGGAATATGCTGACATGCGTTGAAAAGCCCTGTATGCAAACCCTAAAAATAGCCTCCGTAGGCTGAATACTGAAAGTCATCATCTCATTTTGCATGTTATACCATCGCGAAGGTTTCAAAAAACCCAGAAGGAATCTCCAGACATGCATCGGAAAACTTCACATATAAACCTGAAAAATTTGCTTTGGAAGCTGAACTGCTAAAAATAGCAAGTTGTTGGTTCTGGCTCAAAATTTGTAGGTGACCAACTTGACATGTTCTGAATGTAGTATGACTGAGAAAACTTCAGTAATGTTGAGAGAATGCCTTGAATTGCACACTTACTAAAAATAGTAAGTTGTCAGAAATTTGATGAAACTTAGCTGAGAGCTTGCTAGAAGCACACTGACAACAACGTTAGCCTCAGTTTTCAACCTACTTACTCCATTTGACTTCAAATTGACCAGAAGATATAAACCCTAATTCTCAGACTTGGCCGAAATTTCACGTTCACGCTCAAAGACGGGCACATACCTCGAAAGACAGACAGCAGAAAGGGACAGAAAGAGAGAGAGACAAAACCAAAGCCAAAAGACGAGGAACGAAGCAAAAAAAAATTACGGGGTCCCCATTTTGAATGGGGTGATGTGTGAAAAGGTCACAACAGGATTGCCACCAAAGAGTGAGATACAACATGAAATCCAATTACAACAAGATGTGATTCTTCCAAACATTGGCATGTCCCGTTTATCAGTTTTGTAGAATGAGGAAATCAAAATGCAGGTTTAGGAGTTGGTTGAGAAAGAAGTTATTCGTCCCAGTACATCTCCTTGTGGTTTTTCAATTGTGTTGGTTCCAAAGAAGGACGGGTCATGGAGAGTGTGCATCGACTACCGAGCCTTGAACAAGATGATGGTAAAGAACAAGTATTCTCTTCCTTGAATAGATGATTTACTTGATCAATTGAAACATGCAGTTTATTTCACTAAGTGAGACTTGCGTAGTGGATATCATCATATAAGAGTTGCAGAAAATGACATTTGGAAAACTGCATTCAAGACAAACTAGGGACTATTCAAGTGGTTGTTATGCCCTTAGGCCTTTACACTGGCTACCTTTATGAGAGTCATGAATGATGTCTTTCGTCCTTTTATTGATGATTTTGTCAGTCTATTTAGATGATATTCTTGTATTCAATCAAACGTGGGAAGATCATGTAATTCATGTAAAGAAAGTTTTTGATGTATTGAGAAAAAAAAAACTTTTTGTGAAGATGTCTAAATGCGAATTCTCTAAGACATCCTTAATGTACTTAGGCTATGTCGTAGGAGGTGGTCAATTGAAATTAGACCCTGCAAAGGTGGAAGTTATTGTAAAATGGCCTAAGCCAAGTACAGTCACATAAGTTAGAAGTTTCTTAGGTGTATTTTAGTACTAGAGGAAGTTCATCGCCAACTTCTCCTACATTGCATCGTCATTGCATGCATTAACCAGTATGAAGTCAACTTTCCAGTGGGGAGGTCCTCAGCAAAAGGCCTTTGACACTTTGAAGGAAAAGTTGGGCACCGCACTAGTTCTGGATTTACTAGATCTTCAACAACCATTCGAGATCGAGACAAATGGAAGTGGGTTTTCCATGGGAGCAGTACTCATGCAAGGAGGTAAACCAATCTGCTATCACTCTGAAACCTTTACAGCTGTAGTAAGTAACTATCCTACTTATGATAAGGAACTTTCTGCATTAGTTCAGAGTGCTAAAAAATGGAAACACTACTTAATAGGAAAAGAAACTGTAATCCACACTGATCACCAACCACTTCAATACTTGCACTCACAATCCAAACTGCAAAAAAGTAGGTACTTTAGGTGGATGGGTTTTCTTCAATAGTTTCATTTTTTAAATTAAGTATAAAAAAGCTTCCCATAATAAAGTAGCAGATATGTTGTCTAGGCCTCCCATTATGAATGTTATGATTATCCTTCAAGGTAGTTCTATGGTCCATGAAAGTTTCAGGAACAGTAGGCTAACAACAAAGACTTTAAGGATATTTATTTAGCTCTAATTGCAGGCAAACATGTAAAGAGAGATTACTATGTGCAAGATAAAGTGTTGTATCATCTAGGAAAGTTATGTATTCCAAAAGGTGAACAAGCACAATTAATCAGAGAAGCACACACGTCATTGATTGTTGGACACTTTGGGGTAAGCAAAACAATGGCACAAATGCAAAAATACTGCTATTGGCCTCGTATGCAAGAAACTGTATCTAAGTACATTAGAGGTTGTGTAATGTGTGCAACAAGCAAGCTTAGCAATAGGAAATTAGGGTTGTACACACCTCTACCTGTACCGTCCCATCCATGGGAAAGTGTTTCAATGGATTTTGTCACGGGACTACCCATGTCTAGGAAGGGACATGATTGTCTGTTTGCGGTAGTTGATAGGTTCAGCAAAATGTGCATACTAATGCCTTGTAAAAAACAAGTCACAGCTGAACTGACAACACATATGTACTTTCAATTTGTATGGGTTCATTTTGGGCTTCATACTTCTATTGTATCGGATCGAGATTCTTGATTCTTGGGGAAATTTTGGTCAGCATTGTGGGAACTCATGGACACTAGACTGAAGAAAAGTACAACTTTCTAACCGCAGACTGATGGACAGATAGAGGTAGTGAACAGGATAGTTGTGCAACTTCTCAGAGGTTATTGTAGTAAACATTTTAAGTTGTAGGATGAGAATCTACACTATGTGCATCATGCTTACAACCATGCAACACACTCTTCTACAAAAAGATCTTTTGAAACATGTTTCAGGTATTTGCCAAAAACACCGATGGACTTTTCTTTTGGGAAGGACGATGTTGAAGATGGACATCATGATACAGAAAAGGCTTTGAAGTTCATCCAGAAAGTCCAAGCAATTCATCAGGCAGTGGAAGCATAGTTGGAGAAGAGCTAGGCAAAGTACAAAGCCTGACATGATAAGCATCGCATCGATCATCATTTTCAGGTTGGAGATAGAGTTTGGTTACATATTAGCAAGGAAAGAATGC
>VDFB02327229.1:0-27252 GCA_007258455.2 Sequoia sempervirens
TTTACTTATTCATGTATAAATTATTTATTTATTTTCATTGAATAAGTAAAGTTAGTCCCTTGGCTTGTGAGGGACATGTACACTTCATGATTATCAATAAAGATTACATTTGTACACATATGATTCTCTTTCCTCATTTGCTGTAATTGCAACATTGGAATGAAAATGTAATTTGTTTCATTTGACAATCTTTTTCATGCATATTGAACTTAGCAGGCTCTGGTTTATCTTTTAAATGTTTAGATAAACAACACAAAGAATAAACACTAAACTTGATTTCAGCTGAAAGCTAAAAATCAGGTAACATTTTTGGTGACATCTGCTATATGTTTTCCTGCTAAACATGAGACCAGCTACCTAAGCTTATCCATTGGGCATAGGGTCACTTAGAAAGCTAACACCACTTGAAAACAACATTGCAAATTGCCGCAACTCACTAAACCAACAAGTGACACTTTGAAAACTTATGAAAACCCAACAATGCAAAATGAAAACTACCACCTAATTGTGCAAAACAAAATTTAGAGAAAACTATAAAACATCTTAAATGAAACTACACTACACTACTCTAACCAACAAAGAAGTTGGTCAAACAAAACCATTGACAAGTTTTGCAAAATAACACCCTTTTTTAATCAGCCACTAATGCATTACATGATTATGTATTGTTGAAAGAACATGAAACACATGCAGATATTCAAAAGACTGCTGCAATGTTTCATGAAAGATGTAAAGAAACTCACTTACACCTTGATCTCGATCATGCCTATTGCTGTCTTGAACTGGACAGGTGAGCTGAATTCAATCACCTTCAACTACAACTCCAAAATCAACTTCTTCTTTAGTTGCATCCTCATAGTTGGTTGCAAGAATGACCTCTGATACTTTAGTGGCCTCTGAACTAGCTAAATATCTAATGGGGAAACCTTTTGAAATGACAAAGGTTGAACTACCCTTGTTGGCTGCTTCTCTTCCTTCCTGCTTTTCATGGTTATCCTGCTTCGTGGCTTTAGCTTGCATAATGATTTTCCATGTTGATTCTTCCTCCATGGTTAATGAACAATCAATTTCTACCAAGGTAGCTAATAACTTATCAAGGCTGTGAGCTCTAGGAAGGCTCTTAAAATCAGCTTGTTTAACCTTAAAATCCACATTATCACTTGAAGAGATGTACTCCAAAACATGATTTTCTTTTTCAATGAAGGTAGGAAAGTGTTCAAACAGTGAAGTAGCTTCCTGAAACAAAATTTCAGCTGATAAATCAGCTTCAAGCTCTGCTATATAGCAGAAAGGAAGATCATCAGACCATACAAGACATTGCACATCAGGCTCATGAGAAGTTTCTTGTTCAAACTTGTGAACCTGTTGTTGAATTTTTGCATGAGTGCCAAACTCCTCTAGCAGATTTGGTTCCTTGTCATCCAATCTTGGACAAAAATGTTCAATTATAACAGAGCACACCTCTTCATAAAGCTCAATATTAACCCTTTCATCCATAACATCCTCAAAAATATCCAATCTGGTTGTACATTGCTCTTCTTCAACCTCATGTTGCTGATTTATGACTAGATTTATGCTTTCCTCATCATGCTCAATGAAACATGGAAGAGCATCAAATGAAGCTATGAAATCATGATCTACATCACCCTTTTTTGCCTCTTCAAGTTGTTGTTTTGATTCTTGAACCTGCATCTCACCACACTTCTTGATGTCTTCTTGCTATTCTAAAATTGCATTTGGAGTGGGAACACTCACACCTTCTTCATTCCAAATTGTACATTTCTCTTCTTGGTCAACCTTTTCCACCATTTCACCTTGCTGTCTTGTTGGAACATTTTCACCATCATGGAGAACAACAGGAGGATCATTAGCTAAAACATTGCAAAAAACATTTTGAGAAATCTTCTCCTATTCATCCTTTTGTAGTTGTAGCTTGTATTCCTCCATAGCTAAATGAAACAAATTAACACTCCTAGTCTACTCCATGTTGAGTGAGTTGTGCGAGCCTAGGGTTTGCTCTTCTTTTTCTTTCTGAATGTTAGAGCATGGTTCCAATTGAATGATAGATGGAGGAACCTTACAGGGTGGAGAATATGGCTCTTTCCAACTTGAAAACCTATAGGTAGAAGGCTCATTAGTAGGGTCACTCTATGGCTCAATAGGTTCTTCTTGTCTAAAGCTAGGGAACTTGTACTTAGGAACTTCTTCACTCATAGGATGATTCAACATTAGGAATTGAGCTTAAAATAGGAAAGGAAGGGGCTTCCTGAGTTTCAAACCTTAGTTGGCATTCCTCTACAACCATCTACTTTGCCAGACATTCCTCATGTTGTCTCCTTTGAATCTCCATCTCATGCTCTTGAATGTATGCCTGGTAGGCTAATTCCTCTTGATGCATGTCAACCTCCTATTGTTGCATTTGATATCCTTGTTCTTTACTGATCTCATCCATTTGCCTATAGAAATATAGCAATATACTATCAATATTTCTAATCCCCATAACATCAACATTTTGGGGCTACAAATGAGAACAAGATTGCTGTTTTGGAACAAAATATCCTTCTTGAGGCTAGTTCTGGGAATATATTGGCTGATATTGAGATTGAGCAAGAGTGGGAGGGTGGGAAACATCATGAGAATGTTGGTAACTTGCTGCCATAGGGTTATTTGAAATAAAACCAACAAGTTGTTCGGTGTGATATGGCTGGTAAGAGGTCAAACATGCATGATTTTCATGGAATGGTGGGTAATTGACATTTTCATGATATGTTGGGTGATATGACATGTTTCCATGAATTATGGACATGTTTATTCATTAAGAAGCTGAAACATGAGACAAAATCAGATTTAATTGAAACCTACAACACTTGATCATACTAAAATAGTAAAACATCCTAGAGTTGCCAGGTATGTAAAGAAAATGCCTCTAAAAGGCTGAAACTACTGCTGCACACACCAAACAATAGTAACAAAATGTATAAAAATGAATTGAGAAGCAGTTCACCTATCCCACCAGGTGTACCAAAACTATTAGGGATCCAAATTTGCACCCCAATGCCCAGCTGTGAAAGAACTCAATAGGTTTGGATGTAACATGGGACTGCTTTAAGGTTGTGGGTGTCCTATTCGAAATTAGATCTCTAGATTATGGGCTAGCTTCCTCTTTTAATGCCACCTAACTACTAATTTCTGAGGTAAAGGGTAAGAATTGCATGAAATAATGAACCTAATATTGAAAATATCTAAGGTGATAAACCAAAAACAACTAGGACTTGATAACAACCCATCACATTCAAATCAATATCATAAAACTTGGTTTACACAACTCATTTTCAAATGCAATTTACATAAGTAATTTATAAGGAGGTCTCTAAACAAGGCTTTTAGAAGGAAAATAGAGGTTTCACAACTAACAAAACTATTGAATAACACAACTTATATCCTGTTAACATACATTTTTTGCTAAACAGATGCCTAAACATGAGACAAGTTTATAAGGAAAGATAAATTTTTACAAGACAAACTGATCAATCATTAACAACATACCATGAAACATGAAATGATAACGTAAAATTCTCTATTTTATTAATTCAAAGTGCTTACTGTATCACAAGTCCATTTGAGTTATAATACTGCTCCATGATGAAAAATAGCTCTAAAAAGCAAAGCTATCCTATTGCTGGAAAGAAAGAACTAACTCCAAAATGCCCAAAATGAATATACTTAAGCAAAAATATCACACCACTCTCATGCCTACCCATATAGAAGGTTCTAGTTGGATGAGGCACAAAATCCAAAAAAGAACCTTCTAAAATCACTCCAAAAAGTCTTCCAAATGGCCCAAAGTCAAGCCAAGTCCAAGATCACACTGAAGGTGTGATAAAATAGCCTCCAAAATGTCACATGTTTCTCCAAAATAGTCAAATTCCTCACTCACACACTCTCCTCATGTTTGCAAGTCATCAATTTTGTTTTCCAACTTTGACCCATGCAATATGTGTGTTTTGAAAACACAAGACTCCAAAAGGGCATTAAAGATAATAACTTGATTAGGTGATTTATAATACACCACTTAATCAAGTCATTTTACATTTCAAAGCAAAATATAAGAGGGCCCACCATCAATAATAGATTGCATTATATTTAAATGTAAATAATATCAAAGTGATTAGCAAATCACTTAAATTATATTTTTATACTTTGAAACAAAATGCAAAAATATAATGAAATGTCAAAATGCTTTCAAAAGCATTGAACAAGATAAAAAATCCTCCAAGGCACTTGGTCATTTTACTTTCCTCATTCTGCATTTCAAGGCTACATATGGTCAACATTTTGATTTTCAAAGGCAACAATAAAGGCTCAAGCTTGGCCTATATGGCCGACCTCCACACTTCTTGGAAGGCATATTCTAAGTCTTCAAGGTAGCATTCATGACCAAAAGGTCAAAGGCATGACTTGTGACTTGGCACACTCCATATGTTTCATGTTTGAAACACTTAGCAATATTTGAAACAAGGCATTAGACTTAAGGCATAAAATGCCTAAGTCATGAACTTACTATTTGGCCCCCATTATGCATTAACATGAGCTTCATTTTTTAAAACATGGGATAAAAATCCCATTGACATCTAGAAGGGTCAAACCCTAATCATCAAAAGATAAAAAATGTGGAAAAAAACCATCATTCTTGCCATCGAGCATTTGGCAGAGACATGCTGCCACTAGGGTTTCACTTGCACGCACAAAATATGAAGATTTTTATTGGTTTTTGTGGTGATTTCTTGACGAAAACACATCGAACATTAGGTAAATTGGGATTGTTGCACAAAATCTGCATTTTTTTACTTTTTTGGAGGCCATTTCATATGCTTAGGCCGCGACTAGGAACATATTTCTAATCATTTTGTTGTTTCTTTATCTCTTGTGATGATTCCTCCTTCTCATAGCCGCCATGAGAAGCATTAAATGGAGCCTTTATATTTAGAGATAAAGCTTTGTATAGCAGTAAAATGTGAACAAAAGCTCCAGGTAAGCCAAATCGACTCCATTATTCTAGATTTCTGAGCAAAAAATGACTCATTTCGAGCCTCTACTCTTGATAGATAGAGTAAAAACTTACTTTTCCTTTTGTATTTTGCATTGAAAGAAGAAAAACCCCACCTTTTGTTGTTGTTTTGAAGAAATCATAACCATTAAGGTTGCGGCTGTTCAATAATACTCCTTATTTTTTCAAAAAGAATATACTTCCATTCATGCTATTTTTTACTTATCTGGATATTATGATGGAAAGAAAAGCAATGAAACCTTGCTTTTTCCAGTTGCATATCTTGTTTTCTGTATTCATAGAGAAGGCTCATGATATTTGTCTATGTATTTTCTTTTTTGCGAAAAAGATAAGTGGGTTTTCCTCCATTTTGTAGAAGCTTTGTAATTTTCTATAAAACCCCAAATGGGTTTCTTTGTTTGAAGAAATTTCTGATTCTTGTCAAAAACCCCAAGTGGGTTACCTTCAATTGTAACAGATTGTGACTTGCAAAAAAAACCCAAGTGGGTTTCGATGTTTTTGAAGGGAAAAAAACCCCTACAGGCTATAGAAAATGAGATGGGGTTTTGAATGCTTGAGTTGTTCCTTTCTAAAAAGAAACTCAGTACCTTTCATCTTTAATTTCTCTTCATTTGCTAGAATACTATGTTCTTTGACTTGAAACTGCAAGCCCTTTTCTGTGGAAATTTGGGTCATAACGACTGCATCTTTGCTTGATGCTTTATCATCACTGGAAGCTTCATTCTATTGACTATACAAATATTTACTTTTTCCCTCTTGAAAGTGATTATTGTTTGCCTTTGATATAGAGTTGTCTTTCAAAACTTCAATACCAACACTTTCAACATTATTCTTTTCTTGAATCTTTGTTCATGTTTGGGATCTATGTGACCTTGATTGCATCCAATACACATACACCATGACTTACATTGTCCTTCTTGTAAATTGATTTTTCATTTGCCAACTCTAGGCTGGAAATTGCCACAGAGGAATGGATGCTAGTGGTTGTCTTATTGAGGATTGATGTATCTTCAGTGGTAAATTTGTCTATCTGTGTAGAAAGATGACTTGAATTCTTTAGAAGTCCTTCAAAACTTACATTATTTGGTGGTCTCATGATTTGTAACATTTCTAGATTAGTGGATGTGTTGAAGTATATCTTGTTGAATGTTAATGTAGGTGACTCTTCTGCATCTATATGTGATTATCGTGTTGCTTACTCAAATTATGACTTCCATAATCACATTTTCTTTTGAAGGACTATAGTCATCTTCTTCATTAGATGAGATATTCAATAGATTATACAATTATTCTGGTGATCCTATTGTATTTGTCTTAAGCTGGTTGAGTTTGTTCACACTTTTGACAATATGCACCTTGCTTGCAGTTTGGTCCGGATGATCACTAGAGTGTTTACAACCACAAGAAGGGTTATTTTGTATGTTTATCTTCACATATGATGCTGTCAAGTCACTGAATTTTGGAGCATAAAAATCATTAGAGCCATCACCTTGTAGTTGGAATAAGTGAGAACTTTTGCAAGATGAAAGTCCAAACACTTTGGTTGGAATTTCCCGTGGTGACAAATCATTGTCTGAATTTGTTGTTGAATAGAATTGTCAAAACTATCTAAATCATCATCACATAGTAGTAAGTTCTATGAATCTTTTACATTTACAATTGTTTGATTATAATCTTGAACTTTTCTTCTCTTCTCATCTTAGCACTTAGATGACTGTTCATCTGATCTTCTTTTAATTCAACTGCCATGTCTTCTCAAAACCATCCATTGACAGTGTGATATCTTCCTTCAAGTGATTAGACCATCTTAAAAAGCTAATCCATACTTTGATTGGGCTATGTTTTGTGCCTCAAAAGCTCAAAGATTAACCCTTCGTCATTTCATATGATGATGAAATTGTCTTTTACCTTTTTAAGGGCTGCTCACCTTAGGTTTCTAAAGGACTGTATCATTGTCTTCTTGAGGTGGACTGTCCACTATCATATGCTCATCATAGTCCCCCAGGGATATGCATTTTCACCATGAAGAGCTCAACCTATTGCCCCTTCATGACCATTCTCATGACTAAAATTCTTGGGACTTCCCATTAGACTTTATAAGCTCTTTCTACCCTATGAACATCACAAAAAGGTAAAATATAGCAAGGTACTTAACAATGCCTAGATCTAATGGTAGATGAATAATGAGTAAAGGATAGATCAATGGTATACATAAAACTCTTCCCAAATGAAGGAGTAAAGCTGCAATTTCTTAATAGGCATCTTATTAACCACCTTTTTCTTGTGATGATTTCACGTTGACTGTCCTCCTATAATGACATCTTCGTAAAATATGACTGTCTACCCTTGATTATTGTCTTCCTCTGAGATGCAGTCTCTTGTGACCATCTCTTGTTTGCCTTCAGTAAAGTCAAAAGACATTTGTCTTTATTGCTGCCCTGTATGACATGAAAATATATTTACTCTTATGGACTGTCCTGATTTCTTGGAAGTCATCAGGTATCTCCATGAATACATGCATTTCAATGGTGTTCTTGAAGAGAGCATTGACATCATATAACACTGTCATCCTTTAGAGCTTATGGCTCACTGCTTCTTTGATGCTATGTTCTATCTTGTGGACTTCTTGTTTGATGACATTGCATCTCCATATCACTGTTATATAGCATACATTCATGATTTCCACCCATATGCATGAGATCATGATCTATCCATTGTTGTTGTCCTTGCATTTTCCTTCAAGACTATCCCAACCTTCATGGTTTCCATAACAATGTTTGTTTCCCCACATGTTTACTACCTGATTTCCACAACATTTGTTTACCTTTATAATCATGTGCCACAATTAACATGGTCTCCTCACTTTGATCCTAGTGGGCAGACACATGTCCCCTATGTCCATGACTTGAAAGCTCACTGTCCTATGTGATGTGTGGCCGTCCAATAGGGTTAAGGTGAGAGGGACCTAACAATACTCTAGATTGATCCCTCATTATTTAAGAGATGCATAATTGAACTTGATGCATCTTTTGAATTTGATAATGAAAGTTGATCAACTGGTGTGAGTCCATATTGATTTAATGCATTGATAACAAGTATATCTTTGATCAAGTTGCTCAATTTCCTATTTCTCTCAAAGCATGCTGAGCTCTACCCTCGTGGGAGCCACATTTACCTGACATGTGACATTTAACTGAATTAGAACAGTAACAAGGCTTGTCCTAAATCTGCACATGAAGTAAACAAGTTAGAAAAATGGATGCATTTTTTGGATGTGTTTGATGACTTCATTGTTTTCCAGGACATCCAAGGTTTCCATGCTTATTTAATGCACTTAGGGATTAGTTTATATATGCATAGATAAGTGTTCATGTAAGGTTTTAGATCTTTCATTTCTTAGAGAATTTCTCTAATGTGATTATGTTTGCCATATGTAGGAGCTAAGAGAACTATGAAGCTAGGAAGGAAAAACAACTTGGGGCAACAACAAGACCAAATGACACCTTCACAAGCAGTCATTCTCAAGCAATGACTAGTTTCCATCCTTATATGCACATTCTATTTGTTTACTTATTCATGTATAAATTGTTTCTTTATTTTCATTGAATAAGTATAGTTAGTCCCTTGGCTTGTGAGAGACATGTACACTTCATGATTATCAATAAAGATTTCATTTGTACACATATGATTCTCTTTTCTCATTTGCTGTAATTGCAACATTGGAATGAAAATGTAATCTGTTTCATTTGACAATATTTTTTATGCATATTGAACTTAGCAGACTATGGTTTATCTTTTAAATGTTTAAATAAAAACACAAAGAATAAACACTAAACCTTATTTCAGCTAACACCACTTGAAAACAAAATTGAAAATTGTTGCAACTCACTAAACCAACAAGCGACACTTTAAAAACTTATGAAAACCCAACAATGCAGAATGAAAACTACCACTTAACTGTGCAAAACAACACTTAGGGAAAACTGAAAAAACATCTGAAATGAAATTGCACTACACTATTCTAACCATCAAAGAAGTTGGTCAAACAAAACCATTGACAGGTTTTGCAAAATAATACCCTTTTTTAATTAGCCACTGATGCATTACATGATTATGTATTTCTGAAAGAACATGAAACACATGCAGATATTAAAAAGACTATTGCAATGTTTCATGAAAGATGTAAATAAACTCACTTACACCTTGATCTTGTTCATGCCTATTGCTGCCCTGAATTGTACAGGTGAGCTAAATTCGATCACCTTCAGTTGCAACTCCAAAATCAGCTTCTTCTTTAATTGCATCCTCATACTTGGTTGCAAGAATGACCTTCGGTAATTTAATGGCCTCCAAACTGGCTAAATATCTAATGGGGCAGCCTCTTGAAATGACAAAGGTTGAACTGCCCTTGTTGGCTGCTTCTCTTCCCTCCTGCTTTTCATGGTTATCCTCCTTTGTGGCTTCACCTTACATAATGATTTTCCATGTTGATTCTTCCTCTATGGTTAATGAACAATCACCTTCCACCAAGGTAGCTAATAACTTATCAAGGCTATCATCTCTTGGAAGGCTCTTAAAATCAACTTGTTTAACCTTAAAATCCACATTATCACTCAGAGAGGTACTCCAAAATAAGATTTTCTTCTTCAATGAAGGCAAGCAAGTGTTCAAATAGTGAAGTAGCTTCTTGAAACACACTTTCAGCTGATAAATACACTTCAAGCTCTATTGTACAATAGAAAGGAAGCTCATCAGAGCATACAAGACATTACACATCAGGCTCATAGAAGTTTCTTGTTCAAACTTGTGAACCTGCTGTTGAATTTCTGCATGAGTGCCAAACTCCTCTAACAGATCTGGTTCCTTGTCATCCAATCTTGATTAAAAATGTTCAATTATACCAGTGCACACCTCTTCATAAAGCTCAATATTAACCCTTTCATTGAATAAGTAAAGTTAGTCCCTTAGCTTGTGAGGGACAAGTACACTTCATGATTATCAATAAAGATTACATTTTTACACATATTATTCTCTTTTCTCATTTGCTATAATTGCAACATTGGAATGAAAATGTAATCTGTTTCATTTGACAATCCTTTTCATGCATATTGAACTTAGTAGACTATGGTTTATCTTTTAAATGTTTAAACAAACAACACAAAGAATAAAAACTAAACCTGATTTTAGCTGAAAGCTAAAAATCAGGTAGCAAGAAGGTTGGACCTCTTTATATCTCCTTTCCATATTTATAATTATTCCAACAATTTTTGTTCTTTTCTATGCAATAAATTGTATTTTTAGATCATATAGGGTTTATGTCATGTAGGCTTGTTAAAACACACATCAAACTTCTCCTCTTTGCAACTCAAGAGAATACAACCCTAGGATAATAGCTCTCCCTTGTGGTAGTTGTAGACACGCAAAATTAACATTATGCATTTGATCAAAATCACACTCATCCATTCATCAGGGTAAATTCATCAACTTAAATCAAATAAATCAAACTTGATCCTATCATCATCTATTTGATTAAATAAATCAATCATTTATTTAATTAAATCTCAGAGCATCATTCATTTCCCTTTGATTTTATTTAAATCCCTAAATCAAGTCAAAGTGGTCAAATCAGCCTAATCATCATCCTAGCTAATTAATCCTGATTAAATCTAATGCTAATCTCACCCACTTGCATTTTCTAGATTTGGCCACTTGCACATGAAATTGCATTTAATTGATTTATCAAAATCTTTATTTTCAACTTGGCATAAAGGAAGAATATTCTCCAAGTTTGAATCTCCCCCCAAGTGGACATGTACACCCAACAGAGCATTTATGAGGCCTTACATGCCTCTTACATGTCCCCTTCCAAAGTCAAACTCAGCATTTATTGGAAAATTTGAATTCAAATTCTCCCTCTCATGGGCACTCTTCCCAAATCTTGCACAACCATTGCCCTATCACCACTTGACAAGTGTCCTTCTTTCATTTGTCTAATCTTAGTCCCACATTGGTCTCTCTTCAACACTTAGCATTTTGAAAATCCTTAAATAGAAGCTTCAACATTGAGCAAATCCTCCACAATCTCTTGCAAGGTCACTCTCTTCATTTGAGAATTGATCTTGTCCATTCCTCCATCATCTCCATTTGCATTTTTATCATCTTGAGCTTTGATCAAGGATTGAGAGGAAAGGGTCACTAGCACATGTGACACCAATCCACTATGGAATAGAGTTTTGACTATGCTTTTATGTGCTTACATTTGATTATCTTTGTTTATCTAATTTGCATGTTTCATTATAGTCAAGTATTTCATAGGGATTTCAAATCTAATGTTTTGCAAAGGACTAACATGATGATATTATGTTAAAATTGTTAACCATTTGCAGATTTGATGTCCTGATAGCTAACCAATGATCAAACCCTAGTTGGTTTGTGTTTAGATATAGAGGGAAAGTGAAATGAAATTGATCCTAGTTAATCTAATTAGATATGAGATCATTTTACCTACTCTACATATGTATTCCCAAATATTTATTCCCAATCATATCCCTATATGCACATGTACCTTAATTTACTCACCCAAGACTTCAAGTTATTGCACCTATCTATACACCTACCCTAATATAACCATTATTCACCAATATCTAATTCTTTTCCAAACCCACTTCATTTTTATAGTTATAAGATCAATCCCAGACCCTTTCCTTTATAAAATTGAAATTCCATGATTTTTTAGCTAATACCTTTTATTTTTGTGAATTTTGACTCTATATGCAAATATTTACAAGCATCAAATTCATTTATTCTATCATATTTTGAATCACAAGTCCATTCTAATACTATAAATCTACCACAGCAATACTATGGTTATGATGCGGAGCACCTAGGAAACACTAGGCATTTAGGAAGTCTAGAATGAATTTTTGTTTTGGTGTGTTATTTTGAAAGGTCATGTTGACCATTTAGATAGAATTAGAGGTTTAAGAATATGTCTTACTCTGTAGTGATCAGTAGGTTAAGGAGTGGAAAGGGTGGATGAGTGATGAAACTCATTTTTCTTAGTTTACTAGTAATTGGCAAAAGTTGCAAAATTCTTAGTTTACTAGTAATTGGAAAAAGTTGCAAAATGGGGCATTTTACAACTTTTCCACTTTGGAACTAACATGCCTGACCAAGGGAAGGATAACTACCTTGTGTTGAACTATATAGGGTGTGCCTCGACCTGAGAGCAGGGTTGGAAAATTTTGGTATTTGCTTTGAAGTTTGGAAATTGAAGAAAATAGTGTTTTTAAGTGCATTTACTGATTTTTGCTTCAAATTAGAGCTTTAATGGATTGAATTTGTTACTATGTTTAGTGTAAGATGTAGTATAGTAATCTCCCAAGCATTGTGTGTCATTTATTTTCTTTCTTTATTCAATTTCATTCGCTGTTTGTAAATAGTTTGCTTGCACCTTGTTGTTGGTCTGAACCAGACAGCTTGAAGAGAATGGAGATTTAGTTCACTTTCCCACCGTACAAATTGTACGGCCCTTTGGGAATAGTGACTAGACTCCATGTGTGTAAATATGGTAGGTTTTAGGGTTTTTGTAAGCACAAGAGCTGTTGGCAAAGTCTTGCCCTAGGCGAGCCAGGAAGAGTCTGGCTAGGGAAGACAAGGAGTGCAGATCACATAACTTGCAGGGGTGGTTGATTCTTGTTGAATTTCCTTTTTGAAAAGGTAGGGGGTAGTATTTCCTAGGTCTGGTGAATAGGAGGAACCTCCACCAATTCTTTTGGTAGGTGAAACACTTAGCAGATTGTAAGCAGCAAGAAAGGGCTTAAAAACCCTAGTTTTTGTCCATTTTCAAGTGGAGGCGTTGTACGGACAGATAAGACCCAAGACCTCAAAAATCCTTGAGAGGTGTCCATTTGAATTAAGAACCTCAAAGAAAGATTGGGGGTTATTTGGAGAAATTGAGAGAGTCAACCAGTTTTCTTGGAGAAGGAGACCTAATTGGGGCTCTTAGGCTAGTGGCCTTTTTAACCCTAAATGAGGGTTTGATGAAAGCGACCAAGAAATGGAGATAGGAGGATGCTAAAGAACCAAAATTTGATGGATTGTAATGAATTGAAACACCTCCACACCCCTGCAAATCAAAGTTCAAACTTTGGAGGTATAGTTAGTCTTTAGGGCAGATTAAAGGCTAAGGAAGAGTTAGAGCTATTGCACCAAGATTGACTTGGATTAGTTGAATTGTGATGGTAGTGGGGTTGGCCAGGAGAACCAGGGGTACCTAAACATGAAGAATCCTATAGGTTAAGGTGGTGAAACAAAACACCAAGGAGTGCAAACAAGACCTAGAGCAGAATCTATGATTGATTCCTCCAACCCCCTCTCCCATGAGAAAGCATTTGAGTTTGTTGTAGTAAAAGTAAAAATGTGCATATGCATTTTATAACCCTTGTTAATTGTCTCCAAAATTTTGTAGACATTTTGGGGGTTGACCCAAGAGAACACATCTCTTTATGAGATAATAATAGTCATACCAAGGTATTTGTAAATACTATTAGCCCTTACATATAATAAAGTAGCATAGTAGAAAAATTTATCCTAGCAAGTAATAGAGAAGAATTAATAGCATACAACTAAATCCAAACATAGAGGTCAAATCTTGTCCCTAACCCATAGAAATGAACCTAAAAAAAACTCTAGATTGAATGCAATTGTTAAGAAAATTCAGTAATAGGGAGGTATCACTTCCTTAGTAGATACCAATCTAACTATAAAATATTCAACAAAAGTAATAATATTTTAGTCATAGAATTAAGTACAAGGGTTTAGAAGATCTTTTTTGGGTATGATTCTTGGGATGGTTACCCCCTATTATATCTTCTTTTCCTCATTTACAACCTCTCTGTGATAGTTTGATGGAAGCAAGTTGGAGTAAGGTGGATGATTTCATAATTGTTTAGGCCTTGGGTCAGGTGGAGGTGTTTTGTTGGAAGGATCCCTAGGAGTGGCCTCTAGGAGGTACAGAGGAGGCAAGGCAAGAGCTTGCTAGAATTTTGGTGGGTAGAATGTGCAACTCTCTTAAAGGAAAGGATATTTTGGCTTAGGGTCCTAATCTGAAGGGAAATTTTTTTGTTGCTTTCAGGTATTAAAATATGGATAGACAATTGTATGGAAAGGTTGGGGTCCCTTGGTGGAAGCAGGTTTGGAATAAATTTTCTTGGCCTAAGTGTAACTTATTCTTATGGTTGGTTTTTCAAAATATATGTCTTACTTGGGATAATCTTCAAAAGAGAGGCTTCCAGGGTCCTTCCATCTATGTTTTGTGTAATAATAGTGAAGAGTGCACCTCTCAACTCTTCTTTTAGTGTCCTTATTCTCAATAGATTTGGCATCTTTGGGTGGGGGGTTTGGAAACATGCCTGTGTTCATGCCTCTTCGTTGTTGGATTTTTGGGAAAGTTTGGGGAGACCTCTTACTAAGACTTATTTTCCTTAGATTGCTTGGATTATTGACCCTACCTTTATTATTTGGAACATTTGGTTAGAAAGAAATAGAAGGATTTTTCAAGATGTGAAGCTTGATGGGGATCATTTATGGGGGAAGATATTCAATAAGATTCAAGAGACTATTTTTTCTAAATGTGACCTTTTAGTTATTGTGGATCCTACTGATATTCCTTTTGTGAGGAATCTAAAATTGGTGGATAAAGGATCTAGGTTCTCAGCTAGTAATGGTCCTCAATAGGTCAAGAAGAAGATTCATTAGGAGGGTCGGTGGCACCCTCCTCTTTAAGGAATTCTGAAGATAAATAGTGATGGCTCTTCTAGGGAGAATCTTGGGCATGCTGGGATTGGAGGTATTTCCAAAGACAACAATGGAGGGGTGGTGTTTTTCTTCTCTATTTATAAGGATCATCATTCCAATAATCTCATGGATGCTCTTGCAATTCTTCATGCTACTGAAAGAATTTGTTCCCTGGGCTATAAAAGGATTATTTGTGAATCTAACTCATAGATTGTAGTTGATATACTTAATGAGAAAAGACTTGTTGGTGTTAATTGGTAGCTGGCTATTGTGATTAAATAGATTGTGAATCTGTCCAGTTCTATGGAATTTGTGTCTTTTTGTCATATTCCTAGGGAACACAATAGAGTGGCTGATCTTCTAGCGAAATGAGCCTCTGAGCATTTGGAGAGGTGGAATATTGATGACTGGGGACTTCTATTCCCAGGCTTGTCTTTGTATCTTGATAAGATAATCATGGAAGACTTGCATATGTAATTGGTTCCTTGGTTGGGTTCCTTCGAGGACTTTTGTTGTAGGATAGTTGGTGGTTTTTAGTGGGCTTGATGCCTGGTGCTTTGTAATGTTTCTTTGATTCAAAAAAATATTACCCCCTTTTTATATAAAAAAGGTACCCTCCTCCTCAACACTTTATCAAAATCATTATTATCAATTATTCAATTTCTCAATTTCAACAATTATTAACTAGCAGTCACATGCACATGCATGCAACAATCAACCGATAGGGGTCCACTACAAATGGCTATTCAATGGGAAGTGAGGAACAAACTTCTTTTCAGAATGCAATGTGAAATATAAATAATAAATAATATTTGCAATTTTTTGATTGAGTTGAGAAAGGGAAAGCGTGTTAATAAGCCAATATGAAATAACGTGAGGTTAGTTTATAGTAGGAGGTGAATCTTATGATTTTGGATTTTACTTAGGATAAAATAGGTGGAGTAGATCATAATGAAGAGAGATGTTGGAAAATCAATTTATATATTATTATGGATAATTAGATAGATAGATCAAGCATATCGATACATATGTATTAAAGTTAAAGCGAACCTATGTGTGCATTGAAAGATATCAAATTGAATAACCTAACTTGAACATATTATAAATCACTTAATTTTGGCGAAGAGATTATTTTATGTCTTCATTTAATTGGAGAATTGTAAAGCATTTTAAACCTCATGTTATAGTCCACTTCTCTGTTCTTATCTCACATGCAATGTGCATGCGAGATTAATAACCATTTGCATAAAACGAAAAATTGATCTTTGCATTTCCACATCAAAATTTATTAGTTGGAAATTGATTATGAAAATGTAAAATAAAACCATAGGTCATGTTGAACAAATATTATTATTTGCAATGTATCCATTAATTTTAATTTTAAGTAATCAATCATAAATAACTTTTTTCTTATTAATATGCAACATTTAATCATTTTAATTACAATAGTTATTTAAAATTGATTTTAATTAATAATCTTAGGAATCCATAGTAAATTAATTCTCAACGAGAACAATTTTTTAATAAATTTATTCTTTAAAAAATTACAATTGGAAAAAATTAAATAAAATTTAAATTTTTAATTAATTTTTTTAATAATAATAATTTCTCTCCAAAATTTAAGGTATGATATAATTTTATCTCTATTTTAGTTTTATATTTATTAGACCTAGATGCACATCTATATTTGACCTTTTTGTCTAGGTTAATCAATCAATTGATTGATTATTATTTAATTATCTTAAGATACATATGCATACAAATACATGACAGAACTTGAAGTTGTGGATTAAATAATATTTATGAAAAGTATGGAACATTAAAGGATTCTCCTTTTTTAAAGAGTTATTAGTCATGTGCCTTTAATTACTAATATTGAATAAAAAATTATTCTTTAAAAAAGTTAGTCCATAAATTTAGGCATGACATTTTTGTTGCAATGCTTATGTGGTACTAGATAATTTATTACTTTGATGTTACTTATTGTGATTATTTTTTATTTGAATATTAGTTATGATGGTCATCACTAATGAATTTTTCAAAAAAGAAAGATCTTTAATATTCAATACTTTTTATAAGTAGTATTTAGTCCATAATTTTGGAAATAAAAACATTATTATGCATGTGATTTATGGGTTAGTAGTAGTAAAATAAAATGGTGACAAATAGAAATGATTCAAAAGTAGTCAATTACAAGGAAATTGAAAATAAAAATATCAGTTTTTTATGAATTGCTTCTAGTAAAAACATGTTCCTTGATTGGTGTATGAAAAAAATAAAAAGGACTTAGATAAAACAAAATAATAAATGGATGACCAAATAGAATAACAACTTGAATTGTTGTCCAAATAAAAACAAATATGTAAATGCATTTATTTAGGAAGAAAGTGAAAATATTATATTGATAAATTTTATACAATTTGATGAGCACAAAAAGGATTATATAGGGGAAAATATCACTTAGAGAGTAAAGATGTTCATAGTCCAATCGAAGACTCATTCACACCATCTTTGATTGAAAACAAATAAAAAAACCTCACCAAAAGAAGAATGTGATGACACGATACACATATTTTGCATTGTTAGAATAATTGAATTAAAAGATATGCCTTGTTTTGTGGGAAAACAATCATATATTTGACTTCAAAAAATATATTCTACTCTACCCATTGAAATAAAAAAGGAAGCATAAAAAGTGAGTAAGTATATGTGCAAAATCAATATAGACAATGTGAAATTAAAAATAATTAATAATATTTACAATTGGTTCACTAAATCTATCTATTGATTTGCAAACATTAAATAGTTGGGAGTGATGAACATATTTTTTGGAGCTCCCGTGTTGAAGTAGACATATACATAGCATGTAATGCACATAATAATCATGTGAAAAATTCAAGGCACACACATCAAAACACTCTTGCCCTCCAGTGCATGCAGTCAGAAATACTATAGAATCCATGGAAAATAGCATAACTTGTAATTTCTTGGCAAATGCCATGAATTTTAAAGTCATGACAAATGCCACAAATTTTATAGCATTTCCCTGCATTCTCTGTAGGCCCAAATAGCTCCTCTATTTCTTCATCCTCGCAATCTTAAATGCAATACGTGTTTCAAAAATATTTAACCAATGAACTGCATATCCCATGATTATAATTATGTAGATTTCTGTCTGCAAAAAAAATGCTCATTAGGAAAAAATAGTTTCATGTTTATGAATTACATGGCATGTCATTCACTATGCTCATCTATCTATCTAGAAAGCCAGATTCTTGGGAGAATTAAATTCCATTGCAAAGAAAGCGAGAGAAATAATTAATAATATTCACAATTGGTTCACCGAATCTATTTATTGATAATGGAAAAGTTTTGTACTTACATGTATTGTTGATGGTGTTTAACAAGGGCGAGCAACATTGGATCGAGTTGTTGGACCATGAAAGAATTTGAAATAGACAATTTACAATACACCAATTTTATTGAATGTCTATTGTATCTGTGCAACATTATAAAGGAAATAATATAGATATACAATAAAAGAGGTTAGCATTATATGTTGTAAATAAAAAGAGATAAAATCAAACATTTTGAATACATGGCATCCTGGTAAATAATTGTGTATAAGTAATCTATTGGAGAAGTTGAAAATAGAGCTGTGGAAACAATGAAAAATGCAATGGATAGAATAGAGTATGTTTTTGGTAGACAAGTGGATGTGAGAATTTGGGTGTCCATGTATATAAGCAGCAACAAATATATGACGATGGAAGGAAAAAGCACTAAACTCACACTCATTCTCCTCCCTACCATATTGGCATCATGAAGCCTCACAGGCTCTAGCCAAACCCTTGAGCAAGAAAGGCAGGCAAGGTCCATGGAAAATCTCATGGAATCTTATCATATATTACACAATAACAAAGTTGGGGAAAAATGGGTGTTCTCAAACAAGATCTCTAATATTGTAGTCTTTTCTTTGCTGTGACAACTTGACGAAAATAGGTATCTCGATAAAGAATTGGAATCATGGGATTTGAAGATGGTTGGAGAAACATGGACATATGGAATATATAGAAGACTGTAACAAGCCAACCATGGCATTGTAACTGGTTTAGTTGAATGGAGCAACAGACACCATTGTCATGTCCTTTTGGGGATAAACAATGTGATGCAATCAACAAATTGTTTGTCCTCTCAGAAGCACATGACAACATTGTGTGGTTGCCTTCCCCAATCACATAAACCACAATCTACAATGATTGTAAAATGGGAAATCTTAAGTGCCATTTTTTTGGTGGGAAAACAATCATACATTTGACTTCAACAAAGATATTCTACTCTACCCATTGAAATAAAAAAGGAAGCATAAAAAGTGAGTAAGTATATGTGCAAAATCAATATAGACAATGTGAAATTAAAAAAATTAATAATATTTACAATTGGATCACCGAATCTATTTATTGATAATGGAAAATTTTTGTACTTACATGTATTGTTGATGGTGTTTAACAAGGGTGAGCAACATTGGATCAAGTTGTTGGACCATGCAAATTTTTGAAATAGACAATTTATAATACACTAATTTTATTGAATGTCTATTGTATCTGTGCAACATTATAAAGGAAATACTATAGATATACAATAAAAGAGGTTAGCATGTTATTTGCTGTAAATATAAAGAGATAAAATGGAACATTTTGAATACATGACATCCTGGTAAAGAATTGTGTATAAGTAATCTATTGGAAAAGTTGAAAAGAGAGTTGTGGAAACAATGACAAATGCAATGGATAGAATAGAGTATGTTTTTGGTAGAGAAGTACATGTGAGAATTTGTGTCCATGTATATAAGCCGCAACAAATATATGATGATGGAAGGAAAAAGAACTAAACCCACACTCATTCTCCTCCCTACCATATTGGAATCATGAAGCCTTGCGGGATCTAGACAAACTGCCGAGCAAGAAAGGTAGGTAATGTCCATGGAAAATCTCATGGATTCTTATCATATATCACACAATAACAAAGTTGGGGAAAAATAGGTGTTCTCAAACAAGATCTCTAATATTGTAGTCTTTTTTTTGCTATGAAAACTTGATGACAATAGGTTTCTTGATAAAGTATTGACATCATGGGATTTGAAGATGGCTGGAGGAACATGGATAGATGGAATATATAGAAGTGTATAATAACTAAAAAGGTGCATCTAACTTCACAAACATATATATCAATATAGATTTTTCTTTGCAAGTGCTTATATTTACATTGTATGGCTATGATGTATATGCAAAATTGTGTTTGCAAAACATGGGAACATATAACAACCAATAACCAAAAAGGAAAAAAATATAGTCATGTACAAAATATAATCCAAGCCAACCATGACATTGTAAATGGTTTAGTTGAATGGAGCAACATATATACCATTGTCATGTGCTTCTGGGGATAAACAATATGATGCAATCAACAAATTGTTTGTCCTCTCGAAAGCACATGGCAACAGTGTGTGGTTGCCTTCCACAATCACATAAACCACAATCTACAATGACTGTAAAAGGGGAAATCTTAAATGGTTTTTTTTTGTAGGAAAGCAATCACACATTTGACTTCAAAACAAATATTCTACTCTACCCATTGCATTTTTGCATATCTGCACAATTATCTTTTTAGCTTGTCTAAAACGTTATTTACATACAATTGTTTATCAAGATGACAATTTTTCATAAATTTATAACAACATTTATATTATGCGATTCAAAATGTATTTATATTAAAAACATAATTGCAATCTAAGGAAGCATATAGTAAAAATGCTCATCGAATTGACAAGCCAACTATTACATAGGTTGCCAATTGTTACATAATGAACAACTTACTTTGTAGAACTAGAAAAAAGAATATCATAAAACATATTAATACAATACAAGCAATCTATGTAACAATCGACTTGTCAATTCAACATTCAAGCTACATTATTTGGCAGTAAATATTATAGACATAATAGAGAAATTGTAAAAAAAATATTAGAAAAACACTTAAGAATCATAGGTAAATGATAGGTTCAATCGAAAACCCACATTAAACATATTGATACAAGACAAATAGTCTATGTAAGAGTTGGATTGCCAATTCAAAGTTTGAGCTACACTCTTGTCCAGTAAACCCACATTAAATAGAACTCATAAAGTCAATGGGTAGCAATAATTTGTGCAAAATGGGTATAACACCACAAACTTAATTGAAAATTCAAGCTACATTACTTAGCACTAAATATTATAGACAAATAGAGAAATTGTAAAAGAGCTATTACAATAACACTTAACAACCACTAAACTAATTTTATCTTGAATATCTTTATGCTTTCATACTAACCGTATCCATATATATATATATATATATATGAAATTAATCCTATGTTAATCTACAATTGCTCCTATGTTAATGGGTATAACACCAAAGATGCATAGAGATAACCAAAAACAATAAACGTAGGGCAGCAAAAATTACTAACCCTAACCATATTCTTTGATGAAAGAAAGAAGATTTAACTGCAATTTCTTCATCAATATATTGAATATTTCATTTACTTCCTCCAGTGCCACTACTGCTTGCCTTGTACCAATGTGTTTCATGATATTATTTTTTCCTCATTTGTTTGAAGCTCCTTATAACAAACTGTTATTTTCTGTGGTTATTTTGTTTGGATGGAACATGTTATATTTCTTGTATCAATATGTTTCATGATATTATTTTTTTCTCATCTATTTGAAGTTCGCGATAACAAACTGTTCTTCATGATATTTTTTTTTCAGTTCCCCATAACAAACTAGTCATTATCATAGTTTTCCTCTTCTATACTCCATATTTTAAAGTTCTATTTAATGTGATTTTTGTCTATAATATTTAGTATCAAATAAGTGTTATTCTAATACTTCTTATACAATTTCTCTATTTGTCTTCAATATTTACTACCAAAGGATGTAGCTTGAATCTTGTATCAATATGTTTCAAATTTTTCTATCTATGTATATGTTTAAAGAAATGGGCAAGGTTTTCTTTACATAAAAACATTTAGGATCACGACATATAATTGTTGTCATAAGCTAAATAAAATAAGTATCATCATAAAGAAGCGGGTTTAAATAGTTGATTTGGAAAGTTGAAAAGATAGCTGTATAAGCATGGAGAAATGCAGTCGACATAATACAGTATATTGTGTATTTGTAGTAGTCAATATATGATGGTGCAAGGTAAAACCACAAAACCCATGCTCATTCTCCTCCCTGCCATAGTGGCATCATGAAGCCTCATGGGATCTAGCCAAACCCTCGAGCAAGAAAAGTATGGAAGACCCATCAAAAATTTAATGTCCATTCATATCATATATCAAACAATGTTGAAGTAGGGGAAATTTCGGTGTTTTCATAAATGATTTCTTATATTGTAGTATTTTTTTTGGTGTAACAACTTTAAAAGGACAGGTATGTTGATAAAGAGCTGCCTATAGATAATTTTTTCCATAAGCTGAAAAGATAACTGTAGAGACATGGAAAAATGTAATGTATACAATAGAATATGTTTATTGTAGTCTAGTGCATGCAAGAATTTGTGCATGCATGTATATATATAGCAACAAATATATCACAGTGAAAGGAAAAAGCACAAAACCCGCACTTACATGATTTCCTTTTTGTAGTGCTTTTTTTGCTGCAATAACTTTAAAATAAGAGAATGCTGATAAAGAATTGGGCAAGATTGAACTTGTTTGTAATGTTGATAAATATAGGAAAAGAAGAATATATGGGAGATCTTGTTTCAAAACATAACCAATTATGTGGATGAAATACCCATATATCGTTAAAAAGAAGACATCAAAGAAATATCAAAGGTTTTGCTTCAAAGCATAAAATGCACACAAATAACTTTATAAACATACCTGATTTTGATATGCAGTGGAGCCTATCTAGCCATGCAGGAAGACAAGGGTTGAATGTATAACTTAGTAAAATATAATTTTACAAAACAAACCTTGTTTATGCTTACAACTATGGTCATCTTTTAGGTACCAATTGTCCCACAGATTGGATTCATATCTCCTTGTCCATCTATGCTTGCATTGAGCTCAACATGATATTACTGCAAAGCAATATTTTATTTGAATCTATCAAAATATATGTCATTGGTTAGATGTGTATGGAACCGGAAAAAGACATTGCAAAAAAAATTACAATAGGAGGAGGCCAAACATTATAGGTTGCAAAGCACAACACTTGTAAAACCCTCCAATCTACTATCTAATGAAGGTGCATGACAAGATTTTTCAATAGTCTGCTATCAAAGCAACACCATAGTGGCTCGTTTCACAATGCAACCAAAACAATATACATCCTCACACTACAACATTGAATATTGCATTTACTTCCTCTCATCCCATTGTACAACAACGCCAGGATGCCTGAGCAACCCATCACAAATTGCATGGAGTCTTATCATATATTATACAAAAATACAATGTAGACAAGACTATATATTTCTAAACATAATATACAGGAAGAGCGAAACAATGAAATGCTCAAAAGAGAATTCTATAGATCAACATTTTCCAACTATTTGAATCAAACAAAACCAATTGAAAAGCTAGCAAGAACACACAAGAATATGTGAAAGCAAAGCATGAAGGAAAAATGACAAAACTTAGGGTATACAAGCACAAAAAATGGAAAATGGAACATAGTTTTAGAATTTTAAACTTATTAGTCAAATGCAACACAATTTTTTTGAAAATGTTTCTAGAGTATGTGCATATATAGTTTAATATATTGGAATGTTCAAAAAATGTTACTGAATTAAATAGAAAATTTGGCCTCTACTTATTGTTGGTTGGTATCTCTGTGCATCTTTGACACTTAATGTTGTTTGTATGTGCATATGCATCAATTTGTAACAACTACAACTGTATGTTTATAATACTGCATTGCAAAATTACTCAAGAAAGAGAATTGTATGCAATGTGAACCCTATGTGAAAATCATGAAGACTCATGGGCTTAAGCAGAATCCTCAAGCAAGAAAAGTAGAAAAGACTGATGGGGAAATTTGATGGAGTATTGTATATATTAGACAATGTTAAAAAAAAAATAAAAAATGATGATTTTAACATATCATTCCTTAGATTGCAATGGTATTATTTATACAAATAAATTTAGAATAACATAATGCAAATGTTGTAATAATTTTAAGGGAAATTGGTATCCTAGTAAACAACTCTGTATAAACAATCAATCAGATAAGTTGAAAGGATAGCTGTACACACATGAAGAAATCCAATGGGTAGAGCAAAGTATGTTTCTGGAAGCCAAGTGTATAGAAGGATTTGTGTACATATCTATCTATCTAGCGAGAAATATTTGACATAAAAGGAAAAAGCACAAAACCCATGGTCATTCTCATCCCTACCATATTGGCATTATGAAGCCTTGTGGGTTCTATTCAAACCCTCGAGCAAGAAAAGTATGAAACACCCATAATTTAGCATGCAAATATGCACACAATAATGTTAATCTACATAACTACCTTTCAAACATTTGACTGGTTTGTTGTTTATGTATATGACATCCAATTACATGCAATATTCTAAATATACAGTTGCATACACATACATATATATGCATATGCATATGCATATACATATAGATATATATACATATGCATATACATATATATATATACATATGCATATACATATATATATATACATATGCATATACATATATATATACATATATATATATACATATACATATGCATATACATATACTAAAAATAGTGCATAGAACTATTTCAAACGATCAGTTGTCATATATGGACATCTTTGGCATTATGTTGATTAGAACCAAAAATATTCAAAAACAACCCAATATAATTCAACTATAGTATTCAACGGTGTTACATTTAGATGTTAATAACAAAGCATTTTATAATGCAGTATGTGCAACATGTTCATAGTAAAGTTGGAAAAATGTTTAGACTGTGCTAGTACAATGTGTCTATCGAAAATCAATACATTGAAAAACACCCAAAACAATGCACAAAACTATGGTAAGAGATTCGAAGCACATGATAATAATTTAAGGAAACCATTCAATAGTATCCTTCCTATTATGCTGGTAATTACAATGAAACAGTGAATGTATTAGTTTATGTATGCAACAGTTAGATCCCTAGTATGGGCCATTTTTTTCCGTTGGAGATAATATTGCTATTCAATGATTATGAAGGGAACAAGTGAATTTAGAATAGGCATGCAAGAACTAAAAATCCCAACATATATCAAGAATCAAGAATCATAGGGACAATGTAGACTAAAAACAATGTGGGAACCATATTAAGATCAAAAGCATGGGAGCTCAATGAATGCGCGAATATATATATGCAAACATAGGAATAAAGTATGTTCATATTTGTAAAACACAAGTCTTAGCATCCCATACTGAGCATAAAAAAGGAAAGACAAAGAGAAATGTTCAAAATTGGAAAACAACAGTCAAAGAGTGGCCTCGCCGGTGCAACCTTTTTCTGAAACAAGGGCAGATATCTTCAATATATCTGAAAGAAACAATTTACACTCTACTTGGAAATCAAGTTTTGTTGCTTTCACAATGGTTGTTTTAAGCCACTCCTCAGAATTGTAATTGTCTCTTCTGATCATGGCAGTAAAGATGTAAGGTTTACAAACAAGGCCTTTAATAATGACAACAAGATTTGTTGTAGAGTATAAGCTATGCTGCAACATGTAGAGGTATTTTGCTAGGATTTGTAGTAAACTAGTGGCAACTCAATCAAAATAAATACACCAAAGGTTTCTTAAATGGTCTTGCAACTTTAATTGCAGGAGTTAGCGATAGTTGCATTCCTCGATTTCCATCTGGTAGTGATCACAAGACCAGGCATCAACACAAAGGTGCGTGCATTTTCTTTTGCATTCTTTCCCATTAACCAACAAGGGGCAAGGAGGATAACAAAAAGACTCAATTTTTGCAATCTCAATAGTTGCTTTAAAAATGGCTTCAATAGTTTCTGGCAAGTCAAGGTAGTTGTTCAAGATGAATGCAATAGCAACTCTATCATTTGAAGGATGAAGCCTATGAGGTCCAGAAGAAGATGAAACCGTATGTTCTACTTTGATTGGGCTGTGGATCTGAGAGTGTTTGCCTCAGGAATAGAAGGGTTAATGTCGAGGGCTATTATTGTTGATGTGTTGATAACTTTTCCATTAAAGTAGCCTACACGGCCACCTTGCACAACAACTATGACTATATCACCTGAAAGATACATCTGCTCCAAGGCATCACCTTTTTCTTTCTAACTTGGGCCCCACAAATTAACATCAATGAAACAAGCAGATATATCATATAGTTTAATAGTTCGTCGGATTGTTTCAGATCCATTTTTCCTACAAACAGTTGATATGTAGCTAACATGGACTACAATGCCAATAATATTAATGGTTCGTCGGATTGTTTCATATCCATTTTTATTACGAACAATTGATATGTAGCTGACATGGACTACAATGCCAATAATATCAACCAAACTATTATCACTATAATTGGTTATCTCACTAACTTGCACAAAGGATGAGGTTTTTTTTTTGGCATAGAGATGTCATCTTCACACCGTTTTAGTGTTGAATTTTTGTCCAAGACAATTTCCAGATAACTATTTAATCTATTGAATTTTTTATTTACTTCCTTCATCGAACCTCATGATATTAAATAAGTTGCACCTATCTCAACTCTACCATAATGTAGTTCAACAATATTGTCAAAACAAGTAACGCAGATTTATGTCCCCTCCATATCTATAATGTCAAAACTAAAAAGTTGGCCTTCACCTCTTTGTTTATGGAAATGGTACATCTCTTTAATATGTGTTACACGCCCTTTGACTGTCCAAACATTTTGATAAATGTTCAAAGCTTTAATAGGAATAACAATTGGAGGACTATTTTGTTTTTGAGGGGACAAATGCACACCAAATTTAGGGGTCCATTTAGAAGGAGAGGTGACTTTGGTCCCAACATTTTCTCTTCTTGGTGCTTGAAGAGATACCTAGGGCTCCCAATGATTTGAAAATATGACATAATGACAACTAATTTGAATATGATTAGGACCTTGAAAAACAAGGAAAGCAATATATTGGACACATTATATTAGGCACATACGAAGGAGAAAGAAAATTTTAAAAAATACAAAGAAACAACACAACCCACCTTGAGTCTTGGACATTTCTATAGACATAGTCTCCCAAACATACGAGGGACCCTATTTTCAAGGCACCTGAAAATAACAAGTCATTGCATTTGGAAGGAAAGTTCCTATTTGCATA
>VDFB02327230.1:0-68784 GCA_007258455.2 Sequoia sempervirens
TGAATAACGAGGGAGATATTAATATTTAATTGTATTAATTAAATATTAATTATTTGACGATTATAATATAAAGTTATAATATTAAATTATAACTTAAGTGATTCTATTTGAGGGGGTCGCCATCATCAGAAGGGGCCAAATTGAGAATTATATTTTATTATAAAAATTTGGCTGGGACTATTGAAATATTAAAAAGAATTAAAAGTGCGAATTTTAATGAAACCCTATTATTGAGGAAATCAAATTTCTTGAGGTTGGCTGTCGCTGCATTGGGAAATTGAGCATTATGATTATTATTGGAGTTTGGAAACTGATCAACTTGATATGAGTGTAGAAGCTTTAGGGTTTCAAGTTCAATTCTGGGAACGAGCCATCTCCATTGGAAGCAATTCAGAGGGTGTGAAATAACACTTGATTTATTGCCAGCAGAGGTTTCTTCATCCAGAGGAAATCATTGAACTTGACAGGAAATAAATATTCAATGTTTTCAGAGAGTTCTTTGTCCAGAAGTCATCTTGCAGACTAGGCGCACCTTATACAGAGTTCAGAGATTGATTTTAAAGGAGCCGTACAATCTGCATTTATTGCAGCAGCAGGCCGTACCATACTGTCAGGCCGTACCAGCAGAAAAGGACGTGTTTCTTCATCTAAGGCAAAACGCCTTACTTATTGGTCTTCTGTCTTCCTTTTTGGAGGCGCCTACATCCCTGGATCAGTGTGCAAACTTTGGAGAGAGGGAGAAGCTGAGATTGGTGTGGCCGTACCATCATCTGGAGAGTATTCATTGCTGCTACAGAAATCAGGTTTTTACAATAAAAATCTTGTTTTAGATTTGCATGTCAATAGATATTTCTTGTATCTGTCTCAGAAGTTTAAATCTTGATCAAGTATCAGTATTGGCAAGAAATTATTGCATTTCCGGAGTTGTATGAATTTCTATAGATTTTATATTATTTATTTGCAAAAATCGTACCTTTTCATTTATGCTCAAAACCCCAAAAAAATCAAAAATTGCAAAAACAAACAAAAACTCAGTCAGATTCAGAAACAGAGGAAACTAGGGTTTCTACAGACCCTCTGTCCAACCTATCAGCCTACGAGGGTCGCATAATAGGCTAATCCTGTGCTCTGAGAGATGTCAACTAGAAGGGGACATGACATTTGGTCACACTTGGCCATAACCTTATTCGAACCTACGGAGAATTCACCAATAAACTGATTGATAGGTTCGACACTAAGGATCCTGAAGTGAGATTCCGTGAGCTTGCACAACTGAAGCAGCATGGCTCCTTGGATTCTTACATAGCAGATTTCCAAAGACTTTCCGTGATGGTGCCCAACATCACTGAAAGAAGATTGGTTGTTTTGTTTTCTGAAGGTTTGGTTGAACCTTTGAAAGGGTGGGTTAAAGCTTTCGATCCACCAAGTCTTGAAGAAGCAATCAAGAAGTCTCGAAGTATGGAGTTATTAGCCCGTAAGCCTAAATTTCCGCCTAAGCCCTTTGGTCACAAGAAGGATAAGAGACATTTTTCAAATCAGCACAAGAAGTTTCCACCCAAGTTGACTGAAGAGCAACGTGAACAGCTCAGAAAAGAGGGCAAGTGTTACACATGTTTAGAGCCTTGGACCAAGGGTCATAGATGTCCTGGAAGAGGGCGTTATAATCAAATGGGGACCTATTATGATTATGGATCAGAATCTGATATGTCTGATCAGCAGTCCTATTTTGGGGACAGCGAGGAAGAGAGAGCTCCAGAAGAGTTCGATCATGAGCAAGGAGTTGGGGCCCCTATTGCCCAACTCTCTAGTTTCCAAAAGAACGAATCTTTCAAGGTTCGTGGTGGAGTTGGAGGTCACCGAATTGTTGCCTTGATTGACACTGGGGCCACACATAATTTCATTGACGAAGGAGTGGTTGCAAAGAGAGGTCTCAAAACTAAAGAATTTGAAGGCTTCAAAGTCATGGTGGCTGATGGGTTTCATATTTCCTGCAACCAAAGAGTTCCTAACATGTCCATGCAGTTAGGCAACTATGAAGTCAAAGATGACTTCTATGTGGTTACTATTGGTGACACAGATGCAGTACTTGGTATACAATGGTTACGCTCACTTGGTGAAATCTCTCTCAATTTACAAACAATGGAGCTCAAGTTCCAATCTGATGGAAAGAAGGTGGTGTTAAGAGGAATGTCCAATGGTGGTCCTCGGATTGTGTCATTCAAAAGAATGGAGAGGCTGATTCGGCATGATCAAGTTGAGTGGGCTGCGGAATGCATGGTGGTCCTTCCAACTAGTCCAGTTGAGACAAAGAGGGACTATCCTCCAGATATTCAGTCTATACTTACCAAGAGGAGTAAGGTGTTTGCTGATTTACCTCCTGGGCTGCCTCCTGAAAGAGGAGCTAAGCATGTCAGTGAACTCAAGGAAGGGGCCCAACCAGTCATCACAACACCGTATCGGTATCCTAAGAAGCAGAAGGATGAGATTGAGAAAAACATAAAAGAACTCTTGGAGATGGGCTTCATTCGTCCTAGCAAGAGTCCCTTCGCTTCAGCTGTAGTTCTTGTGAAGAAGAAGGATGGCACCATCCGCATGTGTGTGGATTATCGTGCCTTGAATCAAAGCACAATCAAAAATCGGTACCCCATTCCTCGAATAGATGAGCTCATTGATGAGCTACATGGTGCCAAGTTCTTTTCCAAAATTGATTTGAGATCGGGTTACTATCAAATTCGGATGAGAGGTTCAAATGTTGAGAAGACGGCATTCAGATGCCACTATGGTCATTTTGAGTTCCTAGTCATGCCTTTTGGGTTGACTAATGCTCCAGCCACCTTCCAGTCTTGTATGAACAGAGTTTTCCAAAAACAGTTGAGGAAATTTGTGTTGATCTTCTGTGATGATATTCTCATCTTCAGCAAGACATGGGAAGAACATCTCAAGCACTTGGAGGAAGCGTTTAGCATTCTTGAATCAGAAAGTTTGTTTGCCAAAGAGTCCAAATGTGAATTTGGAATGAAAGAGCTGCTCTACCTTGGTCACATAATCAGCGCTAATGGAGTGAAGGTTGATCCTGAAAAGATCAAGGCAATAGTTGATTGGCCACCTCCAAAGAACTTGACTCATTTGAAGGGGTTCTTGGGTCTTTGTGGCTTCTACAGAAGATTCGTGAAGGGCTACTCTCAAAGTGCTGCTCCTCTTACTGACCTCACTAAAAAGGGGGCTTTCATGTGGTCAGAAAGGGGCTCAAAGTGTGTTTGATAAGTTCAAGAAAATCATGAGTTCTTGTCCAGTATTGGCCATACCAGATTTCTCCAAACCTTTCGAGTTACAGTGTGATGCATCAGGAGAAGGTGTTGGGGCTGTTTTGATGCAAGACAAGCATCCCATTGTGTTTGAAAGTAGGAAACTAAGGGGCGTTGAAAGGGCCTATTCCATCTATGACAAGGAAATGTTTGCAATCATGCATGCATTAGCAAAGTTTAGACAGTATCTGGTGGGGAGCAAGTTTGTGGTCAAGACCGATCACAACAGTCTCAAGCACTTCATGCATCAGAAGGACTTGAATGAAAGACAACAAAAGTGGGTGAATAAGCTTCAAGCTTACGATTTTGACATTGAGTATGTCAAAGGGAAAAATAACGTTGTGGTTGATGCTCTATCTAGGAGACCTCATTTGAGCTCATTGTGTGAGCTTACTGCTGATTGGAAGGAGATGTTGCTTGCTGATTATGCCAAAAATCAGTTTGCAACCAGCATCATTGAAGGTACTTTTCATGATGAAAGGTACAAGGTAATTGATGGTTTGATACATTACAAGGGAAGAATCTTTTTGGTGGCTGATTCCAAACTCAAGAAGAAGATTTTGATGACTTTCCATGACATCCCACTTGCTGGTCATCAAGGCTACTTCAAAACATATAGGCACATTCGAAAAAGGTTTTCTTGGAAGGGGTTGAAAGAGGAAGTTCAATGTTACATCAAGGAGTGTAGCATTTGTCAAATGAACAAAAATGAGCACTCTCTTCCAGCTGGTCTACTGCAGCCACTTCCCATTCCAAATCAAAAATGGGAAAGCATTTCGATGGATTTCATCACAGGATTGCCTAGGGCTCAAGGCAAAGATTGTATCTATGTTGTGGTGGATAGATTAACAAAATTTGCTCATTTTTTTGCCATTACCAGTTCATTTTCAGCAGCTCAAGTTGCAGATCTGTTTTTCCATGAAGTGTTTAGATTGCATGGGTTGCCGAAAAACATTGTAAGTGATAGGGACAGCAAGTTCCTAAGCACCTTTTGGCAAGAAGTTTTCAGGATGAGTGGTACAATGCTTACTCCAAGCACTAGCTATCACCCTCAAACAGATGGTCAAACTGAGATAGTGAACAAATGGTTGGAGGGCTATCTTAGAAATTATGTCTCAGAGCAGCAAAGAGCATGGGTGAAATGGCTTCACATTGGGGAGTATTGCTACAATTCATCCTTCCACATGTCAATAAGGATGTCTCCGTTCATGGCCCTCTATGGTTATGAGGCCCCTAGTTTTGCTGATTTGGTGTTTGGTGATAGCAAAGCCCCTCAAGCCAAGGATTGGTTCCAGCAAAGTCAAGATATTTTGAAGTCCTTGAAAAACAACCTTCAAATAGCACAAAATCAGCAGAAGATGTACGCTGATCAGCAGCATGTAGAGCATTCATTTGAGGTTGGTGATATGGTTTATCTTCGACTTCAGCCTTACAGACAGTCTACACTCAAGAAGAGTGGAGCTGAGAAGCTAAAACCTCGCTTCTATGGGCCATTCAAAGTTGTCAGAAAGGTTGGAGCAGTGGCTTATGAGTTGGAACTACCATCGAGTAGTAAGGTCCACAACGTCTTCCATGTGTCTCGCCTCAAAAAGGCACTTGGACACAATGTTGTTGCTTCATCACAGTTGCCTCCCTTAGATGAAGAAGGGTAGTTGACCTTGATTCCAGAAGAGATTATTAATTCCAGAGAACGATCTTTGAGGAGAACAATCAAAGAGTACTTGGTGAAGTGGAAGAATTTACCCTTGGAGGATGCTACTTGGGAGAATGAGGAGATTCTACAACATCTAGACTTGCGATTGCTTGAGGGCAAGCAATCTTGGGGAGGGCGGACTGTAATGTCCCCTTCTCAAATGTGATCGTTTCAGTTGACCGTTGGCCTATTCCAAAGACCTGTAGGCTACTCGGATGGTGAAATTAGGGTTTCATAATTTTGAGGAGGTTGTTGCTTGAATTTTGGAAATCGGATTGCGGATTCTTTTTGGGTTTTCAGAGAGCTTCGTGGTGGTATGGTCAGTTTGGTGTTTCGAGCAACTTCATGAATTTACTATTTTTAGTAAATTCTATTTTTGGCAGTGGACAGGTTGGGTTCAGTTCAGTTGGTCTTCTTCTTCAGTTGGTTCAGTTGGCAATATTGTTTTTGGCCCTTGTGTGCATTTTTATGGAGAGATAAGTATTTTCACATTATAATATTATAATTTAATATTATAACGCCCCCCCTTGCCTAGCATTATAACTTTATGTTGTTCTTAAAAAGGGGACTTGATGGGTAAGCTCTTCATTGAAAAGATAAATTATATTTTGAAGTCAAATTATGGGTTAAGTGAAATGGACGCCTACTTGAGGAGAGTTTGACTTTTATAAAAAGGGTTAAATATTTTATTAAAGGGAAAAGGACGCCACCTTTTGGAGGGAAAATGTTGAATTCAAAATTAGGGTTTGGGGCTCCCTTCTTGAAGCTTCTAGAAGGCTCTCTTCATGTCTTTATATTCAGGCCTCAGCTCTTCATTTGGGATCTTTTGTCTACCACATCGTTATGCTGTTGAATTGTCTTCAGGCACTCGCTTCGAGGAAAGCACACCTCCTAGCATTGGCTCATCTTCTTGCTTGAAAGATAGCAACTAGTTGAGAGGATAGTTTGTAATAGGTTTGTTTTGCATTTCAGTTGAATATCTTGCATTTTGGAGTTCTAGCTTGCATTTTCTGTCTCATTTTGTAATTGCTGATTATCACAGCTGATTGTAAGATTTGCTTATATCTTTGAAAATAAAAATATTGCAGTTTTGGGTATTTAACCAATCTGGTTTCTTGCTAGGGGCGACCAAGTGTGCCAAGTTTCAGATTTTATGCTTGTGTCTTGGATTTTATGGAGCAAAATCGCCCCTCCTTGAGGGCCATAATTTTCTCAAGATGCATTGATTTCCGTGCAAAATAAATAAGAGTCATTTGGGTTGGTTTCTCAGTCATTTTGGGGGCGCCATCATATTAGGAGTTGAATGTATTTAGTTTCATGTGATTTGGGTGAGATTTGAGTGATTTGTGATCATTTTAGTAAGTTGCTGTGTTGCTGGTCTGTGCAATTTTCTGTCATAATCAGTCATATCAGATTTGGGAAAAGTTCATTTGTGAGTGAGAAGTTGTTACTAAAGGGATTTGGGGCTTTGGAGATTAGTTAAGAATTATTGCAGAATCTGAAGCTTCTAATCTTGTGCTCTTGGCAGGCTCTCTAACTTATTGTAAGTTGAACAGTAGTACTGTCAACAATTCTCTCTTCTCATCTTTGAATTTACATGTACTTCCCACTGAATAAGTGGAAGAGGCTGGCTTGCCGCCTATTTACTTTCAGTAAATAGTTGTAGGGATCCTCTGACCACATGCTCGCCATCACTCGGCGCCATTCTTGGTTAGAGTTATTTCAGCTCATCTTGCATTGAATCCTCTGACCATATGCTCGTCTATCCTAGACGCATCCTTGGTTAGAGTTACCTTTCCAGTTTGCATCTGCATTAGCTCCTCTGACCAATGCTCACACCTTGCCCACATCGGGATCTTGGTGTACATTCTGGTTAGAGTTACTTTCCGCAACGTTTTGGTTTAGAGCTAACCTTAACGGGTGCGTGTTGATTGTAATTGCATTTGAAAAACAAAACAAAAAAATTGGTCCGGTCCATTACAGAGGTTTGCAAAAATCTTCATGAGGAGTTTGAGAAACATACCAATGTAGTATATGAGGATAAAAGGAAAGGATTTTGAAATGATTCTAATGTGACATCATCATCCTTACAAGAAGAATCACATGAGGCTTCTACAAAGGAGGTGAACATGAGTCCCCTTGGCATAGAGTATATTAGCTTGGAGATGAACATTGATATCGATAACTCTAATTAATGTATGGATTCTAATGATGTTCCCTTGTTTGATCACAACTCTGTCCAATCATTCATGTTTGAAGATTGTAATGCATCCACAAGTGAGATAGTTGATTCTAATGTTGACAAACTTTCTACACATGAAGACAAATCAGAAAAGTTAGTACATGGCAGCCAAGGTCACTTTAATGACTGGAAACACAGTCCTTCCGTATTGGAAGATTTGGAAGATCAATTTATGGTAAAGGAAGAAAAGGTAGTGAAAGTGTTATCAAGGACGGATAATACTCAAACACATTGAAGACCTCATTTGGATAGCCCAAATTGAGGAGAAGCAAAAAGGAATGGTAACTAGTATTACTCATACACACTTGCACTCTATCAAAGAAGCGTTGGAATTACTGAAAGATGACTATTTACAATTGTTTAGGGTTAGAGACATGGCTGTCAAGTTGGTGAAAGACAAAGATAGGGAGATTGTTGATTTTTACCTTCAATTGAGTATGGCTCACTACTCAATGCACAAAGCAGAAAATCAGTTATGTGTTGCAGCCACCTCTCAAGAGCAAAAAGACAATGCAAGAGGTATGGAACTTGAACAAATTGATAAAGGGATTGAAGAGCTTCAGAGGGATGAATTTGTGAGTTGTGAGGGTCAAATTGCTTGTGAAAGAACAAGGTGTAGCCATGAGATTGATGCTACACTTGGTAAGTTTCCAAAACTGGAAGAGGTGCATGACATTCAAGAAGTCACCAATGGTAGGGACAAAGAATTACCTTGCAACCTTGGGACTGTTGTAGATGATAGAAAGACATGCAAAGTTCAGACCTTTGAACCAATAATTGATGAAGAGCAATCCTCATGGGTGGAGGAATTTGAAAGCACTACAAAGATACTTAATGAAGAGTCTGATTTTCAGTGTTTGGGAAGCATCTTTCTATCTCCATTCAAGTATGAGATGACAAGTCTAAAGTGCAAGCAACTTGATTTTGAATATCATAGCATTCAAGATGAAGATCTTTTTTAGACATTACCACCTCTTATCACATGGGACGGACCTAGCAATGAAGAAGTGTTTGAGGATTCCAAAGATAACATAGAGAAGGAAGAAGTAAGGCAGTCTGAAAGAAAGAATGAAGAGTGGATCCAAAGAGCCAGGGAGGCTAATTTTGTGGCTGCCCATGCAAGACAACACCTACAACAAGTCAAAGAACAAGTTGAACACTTGGATCTAGCAAGACGACAACGGGAAGCCTACCTTAGGTTCCTTTTTCTTCAAAAGGAAGATGTTATAGAGGTTGAGCACAGTCCTCACTTCCCGGAGATTGCTTGCCCTAAAGCAATCACATACCAATCCACTGCGCCACTATGATATACATGCCATAAAACCACAAGATATGGAGCAACTCATCAAGATCCATGTGTAACAATGTATCAACCATAACAATACCCGGATACCAAACCAATCTCAGAAACGCTGCTCCACCCATCTGCTGCACTACTCTGATATAACTGTCATCAGACACCCTGTCATGTTGCAGCAACTTGTGAAGCACTCCATCCATCAAGCAAATCCCTAGATGCCAAATTAATCTAGGACCCATGCTGAAAGTGGGAAGGTAGATGTATCTCACCATAGGATCATCATTAACTTTTTTCCTAAACCAGTATGCTATCACAAAGATGTAACAAGTATCCACCATATGTGTATAGAAAAATATACCACTCCATCCTATGCCACTAGTATAAATCAGAACTACATCAAACCCACTGAAAATCACCCCAATGAGAATACCAATAGTGTCTCCAAGAGAATATGATGATGGATACTCCATCTCACACCAATCACCAAAAATGAAGTAGTGGTTCCATCCACTCCAAACTATCCACACAACTGATATTCTCCATGTATATCCTAAAAATTCTATACTCATCAATATAGGACAGCCACCCATCAATAATGAATGCACAAAAAACCAATGCTCATCGCACCTTGGTTCACACAACTGAAGCTTAGTGCTCTCATGTGTATACCAATCATGACCAAATGCCTCCAAGACATTTGTCTCGAGTCCTAATATTAGGATAGCCGTCTCCAATAAGTAGTCATCTTTATAATGTGGTTGTGTTAAGTCATAAGTAGACTCGTAAAGTTCCTCAATAATGGTTTGATCTTCACTCAAATCTGATTCAGAATTGGCCTCATCTACCCATGTGTCCATAACCCTACTCACTAGTTCAAGACATGTAGGCATACTTTTATCTGGTTCCAACATGATTGGAGTCTTCATTAAGCCCTGCAAATGACATGTCCCATCATGTGTATAATATGAATTTTCTAATTCATACAAATTTGATTGTTCTTTATGCTTAACTATCATAAGAGGCTTGTTCATGGCATGCTCAACCTCTATAACATCTTCCTTATGAAGAAAAAGGAACCTAAGGTAGGCTTCCCGTTGTCATCTTTCTAGATCCAAGTGTTCGACTTGTTCTTTGACTTGTTGTAGGTGTTGTCTTGCATGGGCAGCCACAAACTTACCCTCCTTGGCTCTTTGTATCCACTCTTCATTCATTGTTTCAGACTGCCTTACTTCTTCCTTCTCTATGTTATCTTTGGAATCCTCAAACACTTCTTCATTGCTAGGTCCTTCCCATGTGATAAGAGGTGGTAATGTCTGAAAAGGATCTTCATCTTGGATGCTATGATATTCAAAATCAAGTTGCTTGCACTTTAGACTTGTCATCTCATACTTGAATGGAGATAGAAAGCTACTTCCCAAACACTGAAAATCAGACCCTTCGTTAAGTATCTTTGTAGTGCTGTCAAATTCCTCCACCCATGATGATTGCTCTTCATCAATTGCTGGTACAAAGGTTTGAACTTCGCATGTCTCTCTATCATCTACAGCTGTCCCAAGGCTGCAAGGTAATTCTTTGTCCCTGTCATTGGTGACTTCTTGAATGTCATGCACATCTTCCAGTTTTGGAAACTCACCAAGTGTAGCATCAATCTCATGGTTGCCCCTTGTTCTTTCACAAGCAATTTGACCCTCACAACTCACAAATTCATCCCTATGAAGCTCTTCAATCCCTTCATCAATTTGTTCAAGTTTCATACCTCTTGCATTGTTGTTTTGCTCTTGAGAGGTGGCTGTAGCAAGTAATTGATTTTCTGCTTTGTGCATTGAGTAATGAGCCATACTCAATTGAAGGCAAAAATCAACAATCTCCCTATCTTTGTCTTCCACCAACTTGATAGCCATGTCTCTATCCCTAACCAATTGTAAATAGTCATCTTTTAGTAATTCCAACGCTTCTTTAATAGAGTGCAAGTGTGTATGAGTAATACCAGTTACCATTCCTTTTTGCCTCTCCTCAATTTGGGCTATCCAAATGAGGTCTTAAATGTGTTTATGAGTATTATCCATCCTTGATAACACTTTCACTACCTTTTCTTCCTTTGCCATAAATTGATCTTCCAAATCTTCCAATACGAAAGGACTTTGTTCCCAATCGTCAAAGTGACCTTGGCTGTCATGTACTAACTTTTCTGATTTGTCTTCACGTGTAGAAAGTTTGTCAACATTAGAATCAACCATCTCACTTGTGGATGCATTACAATATTCAACCATGAATGATTGGACAGAGTTGTGATCAAACAAGGGCACATCATTAGAATCCATACCTTTATTAGAGTTATCGATATCAATGTTCATCTTCAAGCTAACATACTCTATGCCAAGGGGACTCATGTTCGCCCCTTTTGTAGAAGCCTCATATGATTCTTCTTATAAGGATGATGATGACACATTAGAATCATTACAAAATCTTTTCCTTTTATCCTCATATACTACATTAGCATGTTTCTCAAACTCTTCATGAAGATTTTTGCAAACCTCCCTTGTAGTTTTTCTATCCTCTTCTTGTGCAAATAGATCATGAACTCCTTTACTTGTAGGTGTGAATGAGTCATTGAAGTGTTTTAATTTTCTTGAAAGCGAATCTCCAAGATCTGCAAATCACAATTTATCTTTTGTTGTGATTGAGCAAGGTCTTTTAATAGTTTCTCCAAGCTAGGCTTATTTTCCTTTGTTGGTGAGGCAAGAAGGAAAGTAGGTAACAATCTTCCATTCATAATTCTAGCCATTGATGTAAGTTGTAGCTGAAGCAAATTGATTTATACCCTCAGATTGGCAAGATCCAAGCTCTAATAAAATATCATTCAAAGGCGTACGAAATATTACAGCGGGTGGTGAAAGGGAATAGGGTTTATGAATTTTCTGTCATATGATTTAAGTTCAATTTGCCATACCAAAGAAGAGGTAAAACTGAAGGGTGACGTGGAGTAACAAGTCAAAGGCAATCTACATAATCTTTTAAGCTTGGTCCATACCAAATACCCGTACAATGCTTCTGTACCAAGACTATCATGCCATTAATTCCATACAAATTTATTAAGGGGGTCGCGTGGGAGAAAGGAAAGCTTGCAATTAAATTTGTTGTCAAAATTCAATGCAGCTTGGTAAATTAAGTATGACCAATATCTGTAGCAGCCGTACATTTTTTAAGCATGTCGCACAGCTCAAAAGATGGTTGTACTGTTCCTGAAGCAAGCCATACATTAGTGATATCTTCTCAGTTGGAGAGCGCCTTACCAGTTTGGAGAGTGTCGTACCAGTTTGCAGGGAGAAATTTATGAACTGCAAGCATTTCCAAGTAAAGAATTAAGTCTGAAAATTGAATGTAATTTGCATTTTGTCTGCTGAACTAAATTATTTGTTACATATATTACCTGTAAATGTCGACTTGCTGTTAGAGAAATCTGTGTGACTAAATCTGAAGGTTAGAAAATTATATTTTGAAGTAGTTGTTATGAGATTTGTAAATTCAAACTTCTAGGAATCCAAAAAAAACATATATTTAACTTTGATATCAGCAACATATTTGACAAAATTCCTGAGATGAACAATTGGTGAATTTGCAAAACAAATGTGCGTCAAAGAGTTGGTGTGAAGCATTTCAGAACAGGGGTACCCATTACAAAACATGAACAAGAAATGCAGATTTTATAGACAAAATTTGTAGTTTAATCTTATGATTACCAAAAAATTGCAAATTAAATCACCCTTTCTTGGCAATTTAACTTCCTCAGCATTCATGCCCATAGTCATTTTTAAAAGTGGTGGTCCAAGTGGACTCCACCCTGCCCAATCTACAATTAATTCAGGATTTACACTACTATGGTTTAAACTGTATTAATTTACTAATCCTAACCCTAAATTGTTATATTATTTCATTTTCATCTTACCAAGCATTTTCATGGGACACAGTCCCTTTCTACACTACATGGCAAGTGATGAGCCTTACAAGGACATATGTACACACTCTATAAATGGTTTACTAACATTTTTTGTCAAAGGAATTATTGGTGCTTTGCATCTCCAATCCTTGATATGTCACACGAGATTGGGATGCAGTATGCTACCATATTGCATTATCATGATTAAACTGCCCTTCATATGCCTTAGGCTCCTCTATGCCTACACTTAGACACCCATTGATACCATGTTCCTTCACTTTTCTCATTTACTTCCTTTCATCCCTTTGTCCCTCATAGATCCATATAGCCCCTTTAGATCAAATGCATTTCATTGAATAATTATAACCAACATCACCAGCCATGCACAGTAAAGTAAATCATTGTTGTTTTTTATTGGACAAAGCTGAATTCCCCATCCATGGTCACAAACAACGATATTTATTATCCTTCACTTGAGGATAACCACAGAATCATCTCTCATGCAAATCATAACAGACCTACCAATGGCTTTCTATTTACCTTCTTAGAAAGACAGAACTTCACCAAAAGAACATGAACATGCTAGCATAAGTGTTGAAGATTTGAATATTTGATGTACACTCCTCAATTCTATAAATAAGTCATCATTAGCCTTTATCCATCAACAAAAGGAGAAAAGAGATCATCCCAGTTATAGATCTTACTTTGGAAAACCATCTTGAAGATCCAATACATGGTTATGTCACCAATCATATGGAGGTGTAGTGATGCAAACTGAATTCTTTATGAATTTCTAACTAGGTATATATTAAAAAAAGACATTAAGCTTATAAATTAATGATCGTGGCTTAGTTTTACTTGATCCATTGATTCTGGGAAATGTCAAGGTTTAGCATTCATACTCAAGTTTCATCTCTAGGATTGCTTCTTCCTTCTTTTTACAGGTGTAACATCCCTTATTGGGAATGCCCTAAATTTTGCCCTGAATCCTTAATTCCCAAATAACAAATGAGTTAGAAAACCTTGATTGAAGTCCTGCACACAAGTTAGAACCATTTACCATAATCAAATTGATTAGCAAAATGGAATCATTTATCACAACAATAATAGTTAGTAGTTTGACATAACTAGGTATTAATAAACTATTGAACAATCATTAATTCAATCACAAGGTACTCTAACATCCTTGGAGGATTTGATTCACCATGATGGAGTGAGATTGCGAAAGGTGTCCTGGTAGCCAATTCCCCTAGTCCCAAGGGCATTACCCTTCACAATAAAGGCAGTACCCCCTTGGCCCTTTGTAGGATCATCTTGTCCCCCCCCCCACTCCCGTTGGGTGCCATACCTAGAAGAGGCCCGCTCGTTGTAATCCTTTGGATATCTTCATTCCCTCATGATTGATTTCCTTATATTGTTACATCATGATAGGGGAGTCCCTGATGGCTCAACTCTCCTAGGCCCAAAGGCAGCACCCTTTGCAATAAAGACAAGTACCCCTTTGGCCTCCTTAGGACACTAGGTCCTCCATTATAGAACACATTGGTTCTCCATTATAGGACACTTGATCCTCTATTATAGAACACATAGGTTCTTCATTATAGGACACTTGGTCCTCCATTATAGAACACATAGGTTCTCCATTATAGGAGATGGCATACCTAGGGAGTACCCCATTACTGTTCCCTTTTGTAATCCTCCTCCTTCTATCATGGTGTAAATACACACATAGTAATTTAACAAAACTCAGATTTGCAAATAATTATATAAGCAAAACATAATGGATTAGGATCATGATATCAAAGAATATATATATAATAATATGCATGAGCCCTTGATCCTATTAATAATGCATTATTTCCTTTAATTATTCCCGCACAAATATATCACTTCTAACTGGATCTTTATTTACTAACAAATGTCTTACTTTAATTCCTATTGATGATCTATCACCAATATATTAGTTACAATCCACAAGATAAATGATAGTAATTGATATAATTCAGAAATTCTGAAATAACATAAATACTGACTTATCTCTACTTGGTCGGTCTGCTCTTCTCTTATTCCTTAATCCCTTATTGTTACTTTCCTCAATCGATTATCTTATACTAACCTGTCGGCTGCTATACTCACAATAATATCAGAAATTCTGATCTATTGATGCCCTTTTGCATGTTTATGGACTTCTTTAAATATATTGTGATGGCAACCTTTGAATAGTCATGTTTGTTGAATCGCTGCCAAGGGGCATACTCATTCGCTGCCCAAGGACATGTTACTTGGTAATCGTATCACTTCAGACTGCTCTGTGCCTTTTGGTTATGTTGGTAATTGTTTCTTTTTTTTAGAGATCGCTGCTGTTTGATAGGTATCAATTCTTTTAGGATTCCTTGTATTTGCTGTGAATATATTTTATTTAAATATTTCATGTTTGATAAATTTTTATTAATATTATTTTATATTGTTTCCTTGTGAATATTATCTCTATTATTATGATATTTATAATTAGTAGTTATATCTATTATTACATTATAATTATAATATTATCTAGGATAATTATAATTATAATAATAATATTTAGATTGCAATTACTTATATTTATATTTTGATATTTATTGGATTTTGTTATTCATATTTTAATATTTCATATTTGGTGTTACAATTCCAGGGACTTGACAGTCCTCCCCTTCCAAATTTGCTTGTCCTCAAGCAATCACACAATATTCCCTTTTGTATCACAAATTTGAGGGAGTCACACCTTTTCACTTCAATAGTCACAACTCTTCATTATTGCATTTGGATAATAATAATAATTTAGTTTTAGATAAGTTAATTTGTTAGTGCCTCCCAACCCCAAAAGCATTTTGACAGACAACATTTTTAGCATTTTCATAAAGTAATCATAAACACAATGACGAGCTCAACCATACATCACAAATACATAGTGACTAGCTCTAACATTCATCACATACACAATGGCTAACTAACACATGTGAAGAGCACACAGGAATCAGTATTTCAAAACTTTATAACTTAAAACCACATGAGAAATTAAAGCAGACAACCACATAGCTCAATCAAGCAGGCAAGTAGCTCAACTAGGCAAACAAGTAGCTCAAGCAGGCAAGCAACCAGCTCAAGCACACAGGGAAGTAGCTCAAGCAGGCAAACAAGTAGCTCGAGCAAACAAGCAACCAACTCAAGCACACAAGCAAGTAGCTCAAGCACCTTGACATCAATGACAAAATACTCAACAACATGTCCATAATGCAACCCAACTAGAAAGAATATCGGTGCATTGCGCACTACACCGTGGGTCCTATCCTTTCCTCCAATCTTCTGCACCATTGGACAAATGGGAAGAGGATTCGACGCATCCCATACTACACCACGGGTTTGTCGTCAACCCCACAAGGCTAAGTATACAGTTTGACAACTGGGAAGAGGATTCGGTGCATCCCATACTACACCGCAGGTCCATCCACCATCCCAAGGTCACCCAGTATACACATGAGTACACAATATACACTTGAAGTCACAAAGTATATGCAAGGTATACACATAGTCGCATAAATGCATGTATGTCACAAAGTATACACATGAAGGCACATGTCTATAGAAATGCATGATTGCCCTACTTAAGAAGAAGGTTGAATAGTTAATTCTAATTGAATGGCAGTTAAAGTGGGTATGTCCCACAGGATAGCAGGAACATGCTCTAATACCATTGTAATGTCCCTTATTGGGAATGCCCTAAATTTTGCCCTAAATCCTTAATTCCCAAATAACAAATGAGTTGGAGAATACTTTTCACCTGATTGAAACCTTGATTGAAGTCCTACACATAGGTTAGAACCATTTACCACAATCAAATTGATTAGCAAAATGGAATCATTTATCACAACAATAATAGTTAGTAGTTTGACATAACTAGGTATTAATAAACTATTGACCAATCATTAATTCAATCACAAGGTACTCTAACATCCTTGGAGGATTTAATTCACCATGATGGAGGAGTGAGATTATGAAAGGTGTCCTAGAAGCCAACTCCCCTAGGCCCAAGGGCAATACCCTTCGCAATAAAGGCAATATCCCCTTGGTCCTTTGTGGGTTCATCTTGTCCCTCCCCCCTCGCCTCGGGGTGCCATACCTAGAAGAGCCCCGCTTGTTGTAATCCTCTAGCAATCTCTATTCCCTCATGATTGATCTCCTTATATTGTTACATCATGATAGGGGAGTGAGGTTACAAAGGTGTCCTAATGACTCGACTCTCCTAGGCCCAAAGGTAGCACCCTTTGCAATAAAGGAAAGTACCCCTTTGGCCTCCTTAGGACATGTTGTGACCTTTTCACACATTGCCCCATTCAAGATGGGGACCCCCTAAATTTTTTTGCTCCGTTCCGGTCTTTTGGCTTGGGTTTTCTTCTCTCTCTCTCGCTCTGTCTCTTTTCTGGTGTCCGTCTTTTTGGGGTTGCGCCCGTCGGTGAATTTAAGCATGAAACTGACCAAGTCTAAAATTAGGGTTTTATCGTTTCTGGTCAGTCCAAGGTCAAGCAAAATGAATAAATTGAAAATTGAGCTTAACAGCATGCTTCCAGCAGGCTTCCAGCAAATTTTCATCCGATTCCAAGGTACTTACTATTTTTAGTAAGTGTGAAATTCAGGGCAATTTGTCAGCATTTTTGAATTTTCAACAGTCCCACTGCATTCAAAGCGCATCAGGCTGCTCATATGCAAAATTTGAGCGAAAACAGACAACTTACTATTTTTAGCAGTCCGGCTTCCGGCACGAATTTCAGGGCTCAGATGCAGAGTTTTTCTTTGCATGTCTGGATATTCCTTCTGGGTTTTTCGAGACCTTCGCGATGATATAACATGCAAGACGAGACGATCACTTTCAGAATTAAGCCTTCCGAGGCTATTTTTAGGGTTTGCATGTCAAGGTTTCTTTTGCATGTCGGATGATTCCTGGTGGGTTTTTCGAGAGCTTCGCGATGGTGTGACATGCAAACGAAGATACTCACTCAGTAAGGAACTTGCTATTTTTAGCAGGTGTGTCCCGATAGCCACTTCCCAGCAGTTCAGAATCATGAGTTGATCGCAGTGCCACAGAAACGAGAGCAAACAGAGATCATTTGATACGCATGCAGAGCGAATTAGGGTTTCCAACTTCGGAGCCTGAAAATAGGCGTAAAAGGTCAGAATCTTCGAAATCCGGTGTAAACCACCGCGATCAGCGTCCTTCAGGCTATCTGCTGGTGAAATTTCAGGTCAAACGGAGCACTTACTATTTATAGTAAGTCAATTTGGAAACTGGCTAAAAATAGTAAATCAGCTGCATGCATCAGTGTCAGCCAACAGGTCACGTGGTGAGGAGCACCTCATTAAAATTTCAACACGATCGGAGCATGGGAGCTATCAGAAACATGAGGTTACTATTTATAGTAAACCACCTTCAGAAACATGCCAAAAATAGCAGGGTGACTAAAATGGCAGTGCCGACAGGTTGATAAGGTTATGAGGATGCCGTGTGCAAAGTTTCAAGCCATTCCGGGCTTCAGAGATACAAATTCAGAGGACTTACTATAAATAGCAGGGCACGTAAGCTGGCGAAAGATGATGAAAATTTGTCTAAGTCTGGAATTTTATCCTGTTGGCATGCCAAAATGCGCCCAAGGAAAACACAAAAAAGTTGAAAATTTTTCTAAGTGTAGAAATCCTCCACCACAGGTGAAATGCGCCCAAGTTCATCCTACAACAGGGGTGAAATGCGCCACAAACACAAGGAAGTCAAAGCAGTCAACGTTCTTCATCCTCCTCAAGGGGCAAAATGCGCCCAAAGTCATGCATGTGAAGACAAAAAATTGGAAGGTGAAGAGTCACCCCTGAGGCGTTGTCATGAGTTTATCCACCAGCTACATCAAAATGCGCCCAAAGGAAGAGAAAGTCAACAAGTCAACACGCTTTATCCTTCTCATGCATCAAAATGCGCTCAAGGTGGAAGAGGGTCAACAGGTCAAACATTTTTATCCTCCTCACCCTCCAAAATGCGCCCAAACCACCTCAAGTCAAGACAAAAATTGGAATACGAAGAGTCATCCTCTTGCCAAGCTGAAATGTGCCCATGTTTGGGTGTAAAGAGTGAATAAGGGTGGTAAATAAGGTGAGGAATATTACCTAGACGTGGTGAAAAGGAGGTAAAAGCTAGGAGTGCAAGGTGGTGTGCTAGGCGTTTTTCTTCATCAAATGTTATGCGCCTAGAGTGGAGAGTGTTAGAAATATTTTCTAAGGCGTAGGAAAATTTTCTAAGGCGTGGTGAACACAAGGAGTGTTGCCTAGGCGTGATTTTTGAATTTTCTCTCTTGTGTGCTAGGCGCCAAAGGTTGATGGGAGTCATAAGGTGTTGGAGAATTTCCTAAGGCGTGTGAAGTAAAGCAACTTGCTAGGTGATGAAGAATTTTCAAGGTGAGTATCTCCCTTCAGATGTAAAATACGCCTAAAACTTTGAATGACAAGATAAAAAAATAAATACCTCTAAGGCGTTGGGATTTCAAGTAAATATTTTTCTAGTAAAATGCAAGTGGCAAGTGAACATAAAATATGCAAGGCGCCTCTGTGAATAAAAAAATTTCTAAGTGAAGTTGATAAAAATTCTCCTCCACTGGCAAACAAATAGAATTTTCTAAGGAAAATTCTCAACGTGTGGTGATTAAAATATTTTCTAAGGCAAAATTATTTTCTTCTTAGAAAATACGCCTAAGGCACAGGGTGGTAAAATTTTCCGAGGCACGAGCAAATTTTCTCAGTGACAAAGTCAGAGATGATGATAATGCAGGATGAATTCAAGTTTTCCAAACTGGAGCAACACAGAGAGATCACAGGCGAAGAGTGAATTTAAAATGATGAAAATAATATTTTTCTAAGGTTCAAAATTCAAAAAATTAAATGAACCCGTTCGTTGGGTACCCATGGATTCGAGGCGTTCTGAAGAAAATTTTCTTCTGGGTACTGAATATTTGCAATGATAAATGGATTTCTAGATCTTCTGAACTTCGCCGACACTCTTTCAGTGAAGAATTTAATCAGTGCTCAAATTGTGAATTTTCCTAAGGGAAAATTTAAAATTCTCTAAGGCAAATTTGAATAAAATGACTTTTCAAAGTGAATTTCTCCGAACGATGAATTCCAGATGAGTTGCCTAAATAATTTTGATCGAATTCTTCAGTGATGAATTTTCCAGAGATGGTGAAGAATTAAATTCAAATTCAAGTGACAGAGCTCCGGCTGGTGAGTGAAAAAGATGAATTTAAATTAAATTTTTCGAAAACAAATTCAAGGATGCCAGTCAAAGTCAAGTTTCTAGAGGAATAACATTCCCGACGACTGGAGACAAGTGTCAGAAACACCAGAGAGGGAAAATTCGAATTCTTGAAGTGGAGTAGTGGAGTTTAATTGCACTAGCTAAAATTAACTTCTTCTAGAATTCGAATTTTAGCTATAAAATGAACAAGTTTCTCACTTGTTTTCACAGCTGAGGAAGTCGAACTTGCTCTGAGAGTGAAGCATTGCAGTGAATTGTTGCTGAAGATTGAGTATTTGCTGAAGCTTGCAGGGATTCGAAATTTTGCTGAGGAGTGGCGCACTTGCAAGTTGCTGAAGAGATACGCCATGAGTTGCTTGTGCTGAGAGTTAAAGGAGGACGCCTTGAGTTGCTGAGAAGTGCATTAGCAAAGAGGACGCACTTGCTGGTTGAAGACTTGAGTTTGCTGATTGCTAAGAGTTTGAATTCGAACTTGCTTATCTTGATTGAGCTTAGTGGAGGTTGCCAGTTGAAGAAGACGCCTAGAAGTGAAGTAAGTTGCTGAAAGTTTTCGAAGTGTGAACTTGCTGATTGCTGATACGAAGTTATAGAAGTTCAAATTGCTGATTGAGGATAGTAAAGTGAAGCCATCAAAGTCTACTTAGAAATCTGTTCTAAGTGTTGAAGTCCGAACTTATTGGAGAAAAGAAGCTGAGCAAGACATTCATGCCAGAGTCGAAGTTTATTTCAAAGCTGGGCAAGTTGACAGACACTAACCTGGGCTCCGTCAACCTAGAAACCTTCAAGAACAGGATGTTTGGAATTGGAAGTCATCGGGCTTCAGTCACTTCACACAACATCGTCCGAAGTGGACTATATGCAGCTGCTGCTTTCCCGCCAGCTATACAGTGTTCGGAGCTGATAATGGAATGTGCTAATTGCTACGAGAAGGAACACCGGTCGATCATGTCACTAGATGGCCAAGTGCTTGCCAATCTCACTCCGGCAGCCATTGGTGAAGCTTTCGGGATCCCGGTACACAGGAATATGATCTACAAGTCCAGGGAGCGAGCGGAGCGGATGTATGCTTCTGCTTTTGAGAGGTGCACAGAGACAATCAACACTCACTGGATGAGCACTCCTAAGCCTTCTCGAACGGAGTTGCCCAAACAGATCATAGCGGATGATTTGAAGCAAGAGTACTGTGACCTCATTATGATGCTAAGCAGGGTTGGAAGTTGCCCACAATCATTTATTTTTGAGCCTTGGATGTTCTATTACATCAACCTGGTGCTAGAAGGCAAGGATTATGTCAATTGGGCCGAGATGATCAGTGATAACTTGCATGAGCAGCTCCTGAGCCTCCAAAGGACGAAGACATTTTACATGAGTTCTTACATTATCTATATGTTGGCACGGATGACGAAGTATAGGGGGATATCTTACAAAGAACCTGTTGGATGCGGCTCTCATCAGTTCAAAATCTATGATGCCTGTCCACAGTTGCACCTGTCGAGCACAACCCACTACAAGCGTGTCAACGACTCATTCACCATGTACATCACGAGGCTGCTTCAGGAGCGATTGCAACACAGAATCTCGAAGGAAGCCCAGGAGTTAATTGAAAGGTATGGGTGTTGGTTCATACAATTTCCGAGATTCTCTTACATTAGGCTGCAAGGTTTCTCATCATACCCATATAGGCTGCCTAAATACCCAACAGATAGAATATTGATGCTAGAGATATCTAGACAGTTGCTAGCCTTTGATAAAATCCAAAAGAAGAAAAAGAAAGGAGGGATAGAATTTCCAATTGTAATGGGCAACTCGGATGAGGTGTGTCCTTCGATGCAGGCAGCTAGAGAGGCTGAAAGTGAGCTTCAATTTTATCATTTTTCATATCATACTAGCCGACAGCACTACGACCCACATCATAACATCAATTGGGTTCTGTCAGAGGAGTTCAAACATAAGGCCACCATAGAGGATTATTGGGCTGATGCAGTTGATGAGATTGAAGTAAGGAAGAGGATGTTCTCTCGATTGCCTATTACTCTGATCAGGGAGTGTGAGGTAGTACCGGTTCCAGACCAAGTGAACGAGGATATGGATGTTGTCCATCCTGATTATGCAGCTGTTCGAGATACTCCACTTCCACCTCCCGATTGGTCAGAGCCCGAGGTTGCTGATTTGGATACTCTCTCCATCCCAGTTATGACATTTACTAGAGCATGGGTTGATAGAAAGGTGAATAGATTGAAGAGTAGGTCAATTGCCTTGACTTACAACATGATGGGAGATCACAGGACGCCCACCACTGGCAGGAAGAAACAGATTACAAGAGGTCCAGAGTCCAGGAAGAAGGAAATAGGAGCCTACTCAGCCAGAGCCTCCACGAGTCACAGTGGCAACACCCTTGGAGACACGTTCTCCAAGCATACAGGAGGTCTCTTTATTTGCTGATCAGAGGATTGCATTGAATCAGGTGCCAGTAGTACAGGGTGATATTCAGCCTCCACGGAGGGAGTTGGTTGGCCAGAGTGCCAACGTACCTATTAGGATTGATTAGCATGATGATGAGGGGACTATTACTGACCCTCAGTTTCAGCGTGAGTTAGAGGCGGCCATGAACGAAAACGATGATATAGTGTCAGGCGATACTCAGCCACTTGAGGACGATGAGCCTCGCCAGAATGACGAAGAAGTTGAACAAGTTAGAGAGGTCGAGGCACAGGAGCAGCAGCCCTTTGACATACAGTATGATGTGCCCGATTGGCTTAAGGACAGAATGAGGAGAAGCCCTAGTGAGGAAATTGATCCAGTAGTTGAGATGGAGGAGTTTTTGAACAGGATCAGTGCACCTCCACAAAAGAAGAAAGCAAGAAAATCTTCTAAGATATCCACTAAGGAGGATGGCTCTCGCATTCTTCAATGCTAAGCTGTTCCAAGAGTTGAGTGTGACCGAAACAGCGCAGTTCCCCCGAGAACTATGTGGTCACTTACTTTGACTTGGGACGCACTTTACCAAAGCAGATTGCTTGGAGGGAGCGCGGAGAACTCCTTCCTTTCCCTCAAGGATAGATTATTCAAGAAAGAAGGAAAATATAAGAAGTTGGAACGAGAACACAAGGCGTTAGTTGGATATGTTCAGCAGTTGTCTCGTTCTCGAGGGCAGGATGTACCAGTGATAGAGCCTCCAGCAGATGTACCTAGAGAGTCGATCAGCGGCTTGGTAGAGTTGGGGAGTATGGCACAGGAGGCAGATAAATGGGTCACAGGAGTTCGCGTGGAGACAGAGAGATTTATGGAGGACCTTGCTTCTGCTTTCCAGCAGGCCTCTAGTATTTTAACACGGATGGATGCAGTGGATCATGCTTGGGGCGATGCCTCTATCTATCAGAGTAAGGTGATCCAGTGTCTTGAGGTATTGAGTGCGTTACTGTGAGTACTAATTGATGCGGAAGCCGCCATTCGTGAGACCACCCATACATTTCAGGTATTCTTCGCCATCACGGGCCATTTACGCGGCACGCGTATCTGCATTTTAGGATACAATAAGCCAGCCATTATAGATGGAGTTCTAACACTTTTATTTACATTTGCTGTGGGCTGGCTGAATCCGTACAGGAGAGCGTGCTGCTGATAATTTGAGGGGTTTGCTGGTGCCTTTCTTTGCAGATGTTAAGACCTTTGTGCAAGATGATTTCGAGAATACTGCTACTTTCTCCACTTTGATCCAGAACACGCAGGACTCCTTAGCTGCTTGGAGAAAATCTTGTACGAGGCATGAGCATTCAGTTACAGTATTAGAGTTTCAGCTAGATTGTGTTCCACCGATTTCAGTTTAGGAAGTTGAGGCTGTACTTGGCAGATTTGTTGAGTTGGCGGCCGAGAGAAGGTAGGTAGGAAATTACTACTCACTGGACGGTGGATCTTCTAGAAGACCTAATATGGGCATTTTATTACATTTACTATTTTGGGAGTGAGTGGGAATCTTTGATTCATTTAATGTACCACTCCCTATTCTGGCAGTTTTTAGGGTTAGGGCTGAGGTGGCACGATTCTGGCCACTCTATTAATTGTAACCCTAGCCGTCCTTTGGGACTTGGCTAGCTATAAAAGGGGGAGTCCCCCTCATTTGTAAGACATTAGACAGTAGACATTGTGAGAGATTGGGCATTAGCATTAGAGCTAGAGCTAGAGAGTAGAGCATAGTAGATCATTTTGCATAGTGTGGAGAAGAAAGAAAGTTTTCCCTTTGAAAACTTTTGGGAGATTGTTGTGTAACACTTTTCATGATAATAGATCTTTTCATTGATGGTGGAATTCATCTTGTCATGAATAGCTAGCAAGGTCTTTTCTTCCTTTCGAATCCAAGTAGCTTAATTTCATGCAAGTAGTTTACTTTGATGTGTGGTATTTTTGCTGAGGTAGCTTCTTTATTCCATACCACTAGCAACTTGTTGATGATAAGTTTGCCTTGCGTGGTCGACTGGAAATTATCTTGTGTTTAACTTCAATTGTGATTTGTATGCTTATATGCGTCGTTGTGATGGTGTATGCATGTTGAGTCATAATTTGAAAACCTTTTGTTACCCCCTTGAAGATTGCACTGATTTCGCTGAAGCTGTCCGACGTGAGGCTAGGTGAAATTTGGTTGAAGTTTGCCAAAACTGAATCCCACACATCTTGCATTTAGAATAGAACGTAAGTTTCTTAGACCCTAAACTCTTTTACTTTCCGCACATTTCTGATTAGTTTTAGGAAAACAAGCTACATTGCCAAATCATACACGCAAGAATCCCCTTCAAAATTATACATTAGCTGCTAACTACAAGAAATCTGAACAATTGTGTAAGTCCCCTCGTAAGAACACAGCAATACACATCAACCAAACTGGGTCTATTCGCACTTAAGGAACCTTGGAGTTGAACGTGTGATCTATCTCGCAATCTTAGCACACAGAATACTTTGATCAAGAGAGAATGGAGTAGCCCTAAACTATTTCGTTCTGCTGTTTGGTGCGGTCACAGAAAACACATCAACAGGACACTAGGTCCTCCATTATAGAACACATTGGTTCTCCATTATAGGACACTTAGTCCTCCATTATAGAACACATAGGTTCTTGTCATGTCCCCGAAATTGTGACACTTCGATAACAAAGGCATATTTCTTATCATTATAATTATAGATATTAAAATATAGATATAAATAATTTAAATATTATAATCATTGTGATATAATAAATATTTAAATATGTAAAATTAATATAAAAAGAAAATAACATTATAATTGTCAAATATAAATTATAAATATTATATGATAGGGTCATTACACCTCATCTAAGTTCTCCTAATGAGCAGTGATTAAAATAAGTTCAAATTAAAGATTTGAACTTATCCTTAGCTGATACTTATTGCAAAATCAAAAGATTGAAATATTGTTATATGGTGATTATTTATTGATGCTTCAATATTATATCGTCCACCTTTGTCTTTAGCCTCACTGTGATGACTAAGCCAAGTGGTGATCGTGAACTAGCAATGGGATGCGATATGGAGTAGGGAATGTCCTATCACTGACTGTTAATTATTTATATTTAACGACGAGACACGGCTTGGTATGAAATCGGATTTACTATCTGTCTTCTTCAGCCACCATTTACCTTGTCTCTCTCGTAGCATCTTACATACTAATAAGGTATTGTCAATTGTATCTAGTAGTAAAGGTCATTGGCAATAATGCACGACCACATGAACAAAGGAATGACACATTAGCATTTGTAATAACCCCACTCTATTGGACAATTCACATCTGAGCAACCCTATAGTGGCCATGTTAAATGTTGGATGATATTCCTTCCTCAAGTGCATATCGATTAATATATATCTGCATATTTATGGGGGAACAAGGTCACTATGGAGTGGCTGGAGGTCAAACATTTGCCACATCATCGGGTCTATATTACTTGCCATAAAACTTAATACTATCGAGCCTTAGTTTGGAGGCCAGCACTACTGTATATGGCACTATTGTATATGGCGTACATATCATTGGGGGCATAGATTATATATCCTCCATTGTATTCTTCTCTACTCAGTTATGAGATGAGAATAGAATGCTAACCGTGGAATATGTCGACCTGTAAGAAAGGCTTACGCTGATTCATAAAATACATGTCAATGTTGTTGCATTCCATGACGTGAGGATCATCAACTGAGTTTATCCTTGCATGAAGAAATTATCATTCGATCAAGGTATAAGTGATTAGTTAAGGACTTTAAAAAACAAGGAATTTAATAGTAAAAGAATTGATGATAATAAAAGACAAAAAGACAACAACTTCTATCATCTAAAGGCAACGATTATACTTAAGGGGTGGGATTAAGGACAGCAACCAATAAGAAAAGACATGCTGGTTCAAAGGGTCGTCACCTTTTAAAAGAGGCATCTTAATCATGGGGATAGGAGGATATAAAATGTCAATTAGAAATGTGGAGAGCAGCATCAATTTCTAGCAGATATGTACACTTAAATTAGCAGATCCAAGTACTCTAAGGAGCCGCCTAGATATTGGACAGCAACTTGGGTATCGGTGGGAAGATATACGGGAGTTGGAAGAAATAAAGAATAAGGGTATCGAAATATGCTTTTTGAATATATGATGGCAGTGGCAGAAAATAAAATATCACTGTCAGCAATCTGACAGAAAACAGAGAGAGGGAGAAAGTGCAGATCACTGGCTAAAATAAAGAAGGTTCTGCAGATTGATTGGGAGGTAAGTATTATCATATATTGAATGAAAGGTTGGTAATTAAATATATTATTAATTTAAATATCAGTTGATGCTTACCAATATTTTAATACATTATGAATTGTGAATATAATTAAATATATTATAAGGGATGAATGTATTGAGAAATAGAGTGACATGTCAATAATTGTTAGATACGTATTTAGATATATATATGTATATATATATATAAATATTGTGATTCATATATACATCACTGCGTGGAGAGAAAAGACAGATCGGGTTACAAGAAATTACGTCTTGAGAAAATCCAGTTAGTGCGTCGATTCAAAGGTAAGTACTCTCAACCGACTGGGGAACATTAAGAATTATATAATTGAATTGTGAGTTATTATGGACAGTGGGTTACGGTGTAATATCTAACCCATTTCTTATTAGATTAAATATCAGCGTATGCTTATGAACACTCTAACCTGTAATGACTTGTGAATTCAATTAAATATAATATGATGAGTGAATGCATGGAGAGATTGAATGACACAGATATATATGTCAATATATTAAGTTTCATCTATATAGTGTAAATGAATGATTATTTCCACATCTGGAGATTAATGGATATTATTCATCAATATCCCAATAATGATGCTTATAGCAATTATTGTACCTCATAAGCTATTATGATTCTTGCCATAAGACTAGATCCTGGGCCAAATCCCTTTTGCTACTACCCACTGAGGATAGGAAGTTTGTGGAGGGAGAGGCGGGTAATTCGGTCAAATGATGGATGGTCCCAAGATGGGTAGGAAACCTTGAGGGAGTCCACTTGAAGACCGTTCACACACCCTTGGCACAGTAATTCTACCATCCTCCGATGAGGTTAGGAAAGAGGAAAGGACGAAGATCTATTCAGCTCAAGAGTAATAAGTTATATCAGATTATGATGTGTTTTATGCACTAGATAATAATGCATCCGCCTTATTCTCAAAACGTTCAGCCTGAAATTGTCTAATTTAATCTTGATCAAGGAACTATGTGTATTTGTTCGTTATACATGATGTGTGCAGGTCCTAAAGGCAAGTTTCATTTACAAGTTAATTGATTGGTAAATACAAAATCCCTTATCCTAACTTGTGCATTTTATGTTTCTGGGTCAACCTAGCCTAATGTTAATAAGGGGATATTACAGTTCTTCATTATAGGACACTTGGTCCTCCATTATAGAACACATAGGTTCTCCATTATAGGAGGTGGCGTACCTAGGGAGTGCCCCATCACTATTCCCTTTTGTAATCCTCCTCCTACTATCATGGTGTAAATACACACATAGTAATTTAACAAAACTCAGATTTGCAAATAATCATATCAGCAAAATATAATGGATTAGGATCATGATATCATAGAAAATATATATATGCATGAGCCCTTGATCCTATTAATAATGCATTATTTCCTTTAATTATTCCCGCACAAATATATCACTTCTAACTGGATCTTTATTTACTAACAAATGTCTTACTTTAATTCCTATTGATGATCTATCACCAATATATTAGTTACAATCCACAAGATAAATGATAGTAACTGATATAATTCAGAAATTCTGAAATAACATAAATACTGACTTATCTCTACTTGGTCGGTCTGCTCTTCTCTTATTCCTTAATCCCTTATTGTTACTTTCCTCAATCGATTATCTTATACTAACCTGTCGGCTGCTATACTCACAATAATATCAGAAATTCTGATCTATTGATGCCCTTTTGCATGTTTATGGACTTCTTTAAATATATTGTGATGGCAACCTTTGAATAGTCATGTTTGTTGAATCGCTGCCAAGGGGCATACTCATTCGCTGCCCAAGGACATGTTACTTGGTAATCGTATCACTTCAGACTGCTCTGTGCCTTTTGGTTATGTTGGTAATTGTTTCTTTTTTTTAGAGATCGCTGCTGTTTGATAGGTATCAATTCTTTTAGGATTCCTTGTATTTGCTGTGAATATATTTTATTTAAATATTTCATGTTTGATAAATTTTTATTAATATTATTTTTTATTTTATATTGTTTCCTTGTGAATATTATCTCTATTATTATGATATTTATAATTAGTAGTTATATCTATTACAATGATTACATTATAATTATAATTATAATAATAATATGTAGATTGCAATTACTTATATTTATATTTTGATATTTATTGGATTTTGTTATTTGTATTTTAATATTTCATATTTGGTGTTACAATTCCGGGGACATGACATGTCTATCAACTCTTCTCATCTCACAATACAATCAAAATTGTAATTCAACCTAATGTTGTCACCATTGGTTGTGTAAGCTCTCCATAATCTAAATTCATGACCATTGGCCAACTAAAGTCATTGTTGTTGGTTGTAAACTCTCCATAATCTGAAGTATCACCATTGGTCTCTCTTCTTGTATTCTTTTTTCTAGGTGGAGGAGACCTACTCCATTGACTGTACAATGTTTTCAGTCCTACCTGAAAAACGATGACATGAAGATTGTCCAATGGGCATGTTTCCAATAGTCATTGCTCTCACATTCCTATTTCTAATATCAATATTCCAAACCAAAGGCTAGAAAATTCCTTCCATTCACTCTTATGACCCTAACTCTATATTGTGTATAGTGTTATGAGTAGTCGGCTTGTAGCTACCTTAACTCTTAATTATCATTATTATATTGTTATTTATTTATTTAGGTTGGCCTAAGGCTTATATAGGGTTATCTAGGTTGGTTTGGGTGATATCCTAGGCATAAGTATGGTATATAGCAGGTATAGGTAGGTTATTATCATCAGGTTAAGTATTGAGTTCTTATTGAAGAATATTGGAGATATCCCCCTTGAAGTGGATTAGGAAGTTCCCCCTCAAAGTGGCATATTATTATCAAGTATTAGCAGCATATTTCATATCATATTATTCTTTTGTGCAAGTTATTTCATAACAAGCGGTATCAAAGCACGATCTTGGCACTGTGATGACAAAGGATTTTTCAATTTTGGGAGGTCATTTTGTGAAACGTATATCTCCCAAATTTTGGAGAACTTTTGTCTAAGTTTTAAAGGGCTTTTGAAGAGAATACTCAAGCAGCTACAATCCAAATTTCAGATGAATTGGAGTATAATTAAGTTATTTATTGCAGAATTAGGGATTCTGCCCAATTTATTTGGGAAGCACATATCTTCCAAATCTTCATGAATTTCTTCCTAATTTTTAGTGGGTTTTTGAATAAGTAAGAGAGGAGCCTACAGTAAAAATTTCAGAGGAATTGAAGTAGAAGTGATTTATTTAGGGTTTCCAAAAAATTCGCTCTCAAGCTTGCAAAACATCTAATTTTTGGGAGATTTTTCTGGGAAAGTGCAACCTAGGCCTTCGTAAGTTACAAAAAAAAAATCAAAGTATTTTGACTTCATTTGTGTGATTTATTGCAAAGTTATCTTTCTAGAATTTCTTTACAACAAAAAGTAGCTACAAAAAAAGAAGAAAAAGAAAAAGAACAAGAAAAAGAGTAAGAGCAAGAGAAAGAGAAAGAGAAAGAACAAGAGCAAGAACAAGAACTAGAGAAAGAACAAGAGCAAGAACAAAAAGAAGAAGAAGAAGAAGAAACAACAGTAGAAGAAGAAGCGAAAGTAAAAAGGAGATGAAGAAGAAGAAAAAGAAAAAGTTAGCATTGAGGACAATGCTTTTGTAAAGAGGAGGGCAATGTTATGACCCATTGACCCTAACCCTATATTGTGAATGGTGTTATGGGTAGTTGGCTTGTGGCTACCTTAACTCTTAATTATCATTATTATATTGTTATTTATTCACTTAGGTTGGCCTAAGGCTTATATAGGGTTATCTAGGTCGGCCTGGGTGATATCCTAGGCATAAGTATGGTATATAAAGTAGGTATAGGTAAGTTATTATCATCATGATGAGTATTGAATTCTTATTGAAGACTATTGGAGGTATCCCCCTCAAAGTGGATTAGGAGGTTGCCCCCTCAAAAGGGCATATTATTATCAAGTATTTGCAGCATATTTCCTATCATATTCTTCTATTGTGCAATTTATTTCATAACATTCACTTCTATCGCATTCTTTCTCTAAGTCCATTCTTAAAATGATGTTCTTAAACACAAGCTGGCAAAATCACCACTGTGATACTACTAAAAAGAGCCAAAACAAAAATCTGAACATTCTGTGAATAGTAAATATGATTTAAGTTAATCTATAGTAAAACAAGGCCATTTACTAGATTGAAATACAAAAATTGCAAAATTACATGATCAAAATCTATATAACAAGATAGATATAGTTTTAAATCAGTTGTATCTAACTTGTTTATGAAGAGATTTGATGAATGAACACCTAACACATTTATTCTACAAATAAAATGGTGAAAGACATTAGTTGACAACACTACTAGGGTATGATCGCAAGCTAAGGATAGTCTAAGACTCTAAAGTAAATCCATACTCACATGGCCAGCTTGCTTGAAACCATAGAGTTCACAAAGGAGATGGAAATATACGACTTGCATTTCTCAATGTACTACACACAAGGAAAGTTGATGGCTCCCTTGCTAGATAGGTATACAAAAATGTGACCATATTGATCTATACGTCCTAGCATCACCCAATAACTATCATTCTCAGATTCTCAAAAACAAGCATCATAGAAGCATTTCCAACCAGCACCTACAGGATTGCACATGAAGACCAAATTGAGGACAAAGTCCAATGTTTAACAAACTAGGACCTTAAAGAGCATTGAAATACAAAAATCAAAGCAAAGGCTTTTCTCCTCTATAGTGAAAGAATATCTAGCAAGATGGCAAAAGTTCTAGCATTAATCTCTTTTTCTTACCTTTGAAAAGATTGGGGTGTTGTTTAAGAATCCTAAAAACCCTTTGAATCAAAACCATTTATAATTTTATAGTTCAAAACAAACATTTTTAAAAAGGATTAAGGAGCACTATTAAGATATTCAATATAAAGGTGTGAAAAGCCTTGCCTAGTATAATATTCTTCAAAAATAGCACATAAGACGAGCATTAGGATAATAAGGTGTTGGTGAAAGAAGACTGTTTTATGAAAAGAAAATTATGGGAAGCAAAAGAAATTGGAAAAAATCCAAATAATTTGAATGGGAATGATGATCCTGAGTTTAGTCACCCTATAATTGGAGAGTGGATTTAAATATAAGGTCATATCATGATGCCATGAGGCAGTATGAGCCAGCATGGGTGGGTGACAAAGGACAAGCCAAGAGTGTATGACACCAACACCATGATTTTACAACAATAGGGAAAGATATGAAATGATTTTATAACACTTCAATCATTATTTGGGATGGAAGTAGTGTGTATGGCTTCAAGATCAAATATGATATGAGCTTTCGTTCATTATTACACTACCTTAGCCAAGATCTAGCTCTATCTTATTGTGAAGGTTTTGCAACAATGTCCAAATTGGCAGCTGGCAAGTGTTTGGGTGGAGGCATTAAGAGGCCTCGGGTGGAGGCAAAGAACAAAGTGGGAGCCATCCTTGGTGCTAGCAGGTTGAGCACCAACAGGGTGATGGATCACTTTGTAGATTATATCTCGAGGGAGTTGTTGAACCCTAAGCTTCATATTTGGATACTTGGACTTTAGGGTCTAGCCAAAGAGGTTGACGGAGACAACAGTGTAGCAATCAGTGTTCCAAGGGGACGCATCCCCCCTGAAAAACCAAGCGTCTCCGAGATGCGGGGATGCCTGGAGAACGTCCCCCCGCCATCCCTCTGCCATTTCCCAGATGTTTCATTAAAAGGGGGACATTTCTTCTCAAGATACACCAAAAGGGGACTTTGGGATGTCCCCAAGACTCCCAGACATCCCTTCACGCCTTAGGAAACTCGCAGAAGACTCCCTCGGCACAGCGTTTATTTTTATTCCTTAGGCTTCTACAATTATACATCTTTTTATAACTAATTTTTCAAGTACTATATGTATTTTAGCACCGCTCCCACGCCACCGCCGCCCCCCCCCCCCCGGCCATCCCCAAACTTAGGCCCCCCATCCCCGAAACCTGTCCTCCCGTCTCCACATCAGGAAACTTTGTGGAACATAGGTAGCAATCCAAGATGCAATGGTAAAGATAAATATCAACCCTGGTCAATCCATCGGCAGAAAAAGACATCTTAGACATTGCATGATTGCTATCCTATGCAACCATGTTATCTTTGGCAATTGGCACCTATGTGTTGCATGAGGACTTTGAGCATCTTAATGATCAAGCAGAAGCATATCAACTATGTGGTAGAGCACCTCCACACAATAATGAAGAACCAGGGCAAGCTATTCAAGTGTCTGACTAAGCTAGGCAATTTTTGCATGTTAGGTTCCCAAAAGAAGTGAAGGTGAATGATGTCAAATGTTGCAAGGACAAGGATATTGGGGTGCTCGTGAATATTGTTTAATCTTGGCAGTATGATGGTTGTTTTTACAATATGTTAAGTCCATGTCCATATTAAAAGTAAGGAATATCTTGCTTTTTGGCTCTCTCTCCCTTGCCAAAACTGATCTTAGTCTAGTTAGTGGCTAGCAATATATTTTGAAATATGGAGCAAGCCATAGGCTATAGATTATGCAGTCTAGAATGGCTGTGTTAAAATCTCAAATATCAATATGAGTTTTATATTTGGGCTTGCTCATGCATGTATGGAAAAATTGATCTGCATTTTTTTGGATGGATCTGTTGAACTTCATGTTACCAGAATCCAAGCTTAAATGCTCTTTTATGTCACTCCAAGATGCCTAAGCTAGGTTTATTTAGCAAAAAGAAAGATCTAGAGCTTACCGAATCATGGAAAATTCACAAGCTTGGGGAGATCAACTATCCTCATTGAAGGACAAAAAAAAATTATAGATTATTATTTGATAAAAACTATGATAGCAATGAATATATTCACTCTTTATGTAAAAGAGACCATTTTTTAATTTATTGTAAATTATAGTGGAAATGCTCTCTCTTGATGTAATAACACAGTTATCTATATTAGGAGCTATGATTTGTAATCTAAATCAATCTTAATGGTGGACCACAAAGTATGGCCTGAAACGTCAATTTTAAAAGATCTTTTTGTGCAATTAACCTGAAGCTGTTTCCCTAACTATAATGAATTCCAGAAGTTTGAAATCTAAAAATGATAAAACCATGTGTTGCTACAACCAATATACAGATGAAATGAGCAATTGCAACAACAAAGAAGAGAATAGAAGAGATTGCCCCAATTGTACATAGTGTACACTCATTTGTATTATGTACATATTACAAGTGATGCATTCAAAAGCTTCAAGATGAATAGAGATATCCATAGAGATATATGCAGCATTTAAGAATATGCAATAAGTCAATATGATGATACAAAGCATTGAATAAAGTACAATTGCAGCTCAGCCCATTTGAATAAATTTAAAAAATACAACAGACCATGAGGCCCTGTCTCATCAACGGAACATCCAACAATCGGAGGCAAGCAACTCCCACCATGAGAAAATAATAAATTTTCAATGTTCAGCATTCACATCAATTTTTACGGACAATTAATCATGTCCTTTTACAATGTCTTCTCATTCTTATATGGAGAAGGAAATCACCACCTGCCCTTGTCCTAAAAATAGAGTCAATTAACACTTTATCCCAGATTTTCTTTAGCCTTGGAAAAGCTTTATTTGTTAAATTTATTTTATTCTATTTTCCTAAATTGGTCCAAGATAAACTAAACCTTATCTCTAAACTTGGGTGGTATAATAGCACGTAATCATGCATGAAATACAACTAAAACAAATCTTATCTCCATATCATGTAAACTAGATGCACATCGATGTGCATGTGCATGTAAGTATAATTATTAAGCATCCTTATTCTCATCTACATGAATAGCAATTTCATATTTTTATTCTTGCTCCTAATTTCATGTTAAATTCAAGAGCAATATTTTTCAATGAAACGTGTTGGACTCATTACAGCTAATCTCAACCTTACCAAGGGAAAGAAAAAACCAGCTATCAAAGGAAAATGTTTACTAGGGTTATATTCACAAGCCATTTGTCTTGCCTCTTGAAGATTTGAAATGTGAAGTTGGCTAGATTGCAAAGACCAAGAGGTGAGCTGTGTTTCCCAAGACCAGGCAGAGGTAAACCAATTTGCCAAAAAGCACAGCATTTGCAGATAGCAACATACCTTTGAATATCATATTTCCATATTTCAAATGTCATCTTTATCTCATATCACTGCAAGAGGAAAAACGAATGAAAGATTCATGTTGGATAGCCAAGAAACCCATAGCTCTCTCTTAAGAAATTGGTTTTTGGACTTCACACATATAGTGGCGGTTATTGTTAGGAAGGGCTGGCTCCCTTCGATGAAGCAGATAAAATCAAATTTACAAAGGTTGTCATCGGTTGGCCCTATCTAAGGAGATGTAAAGATGGGACAAATCAGAATATGGTTGTATAGAGGTCCCTGAATTCATATGCTTGTTAGCAGGCTGTTACAGGCATCCCATATATCATAAGAGAGACTAGAATGGAATCTGTGAATAGGACTCATGCCTCTGGAAGTCTCATCTATATTTGTCAGAGTTAGATTCATAATGGTCTAGCAGCCTAGCTTACCCTGCAGTCTATTGGATTCATGATACTGAGCTTTAGGGACATTTGTTGGCCAAAATTAGTGGTTATATAAGAAACCAAGATAGGAAACACGCTGCCCATGACAACTGGTAATCAGATTGCTATGTTCTGTTCTCCTATAAGAAATAAACTTTCATTTTTGGCTTCTGTTATTGCCGATATTTTTTAGCAGGCGGGGACACATGCAAAATTCTTATTATGCAATCCAGAACTAAATCAAAGAAGTTTAATGGAACGCTTCTATTGTTAGAAACTTAGAACAATGAATGAGATCGAACTTACATAGAAAAGGGGCTGCAGTGTCACAGAATACTTGTGATCAATTTGATCATGAAGTAATAGTTATTTTTATGCAATTACCAAATTGATGTTCTGTTTTGCTTTTGAGAAACTTGAATAGATGGAAGGAAAGCACGAAGCACACATAGATGAGTGGACATGCAGAGGGTCATACAGTTTACCATATAAAAATTGCAATGACAAAAAAGCATCTTTAGGGTTCATGTATCAACCATACCAACTCTGAATACTCAGGAAGAAGAATCTGAGGGATGCAATTGAATTTCCTTTAAGTTACAGAAAATGTCATATTTTTCGCTTGTTTAACTCTGTACCATATTTCATGCACATTTTGCTCTGTTTCTTCCTGGAATATCCTCAACATAAAATAATTGTCGAGAAACTCAGAATTATGGAATTAATTCATAATGTATTAGTCCTATCTGTGTTAGCATTTAAATGTGCATCTCTCAGTAAAACACAAAACAGAACACTGTCTAAGGATATACCTTTCTTTAAATTAGAAAGGGAAACTCCCTTGTAATAGAAAACAAAATTAAACCCTAAACTCTAAAACCTAAGGAAACAACCTCTAACTTTTTAAAATATGTACAATTTAACTCTCACGGTTCTGAACATATATTGTGAAATAAACTAACTGCCTATCATTTTAGTTCTCAGGTAGGGACACAAGGCTTATCAGCATTTCTACTCAAGAAGAGAATTTTTTCTATCCATGCTTGATGGAATACACCTATAATATCTAGCAAACACTCAAACCCTCCAACTAAAAGTAGACACTAGAAAAAGAAAGTATAACTCAAGAATTGGATTAGCAACAAACAAGATATGATAAATTGAAAATAGATATTTGCATTCAAAGATACAAAGCTCAAATTGATATTTATTGCAATACAAAGCCTGCAAGTAACTATCAAGCAATATTCAACTCATAAAATCACAACCACAAGATTAGGAAAGACAACTTTGGACAATAATTTCAACAAAAAATAAGTATCACAGTTACTAGTCCATGAAAATATAAGTGCAAATGGCACATATTTATAAGCATTTATAAAGTTTTGCATGAGAAATAATTAAAAAATTAGCTGAAACTTCTACGCTATGAATAGTTTTCTTGTGCAAAAGCAAGCTTAATATACAATTTGGTCAACAAATCCAATACCTAAATCAAGAAGCCTTCAAATAGATTTCTGAAAAGCATAACTATCAGCTAAAAATAAACCTTCTAGAAGGCCATATAATAATAGCCTAACTATTTTTTTTTTTATTTTTTTTTTTAGACTGCAGGAATCGGGTAGCACGACCCCCTATAAACTGCAGTGCGCCTGGTAAACTTTTTAACGTGACCGGCGGCGCTGGCGCAACACGCCCTCCGGTACCACGGGACGGGGGAGACTAGAACTCGTGACCAGCAGAGCCGCAACGGAATTACTTAGCCAACCGAGCTAGGGCCCCCGCCCAATAATAGCCTAACTATGAATAGCCATTCTAAAACAGATTTCTTAGAATATGATTATCTTTTAAAAATAGCTCAGGCTAAAAATAGTTACCCTGACACTTGGCTCCTGACAATGATTCTAACAAAGCTCTTCCATTCTAACCATCGCAGATCCTCTGAAGAAGCCCTAAAACCTGATGACCAATCTAGGCGACTTCATTCTGATTCCTTCCTTGGGAGCTTGTGCAATTCTTTGTTCTGTACCTAGATCCTGTCTATGATGAAGACAAGCACTGATTCTTTGAGCAACTGTGATGGAGCTTGAAGAATATGCCATTAATGACCAACAAAATGTTGTGGAAACTTGCTTTAATGTCATCTTTGGTCTTCTGAAGATGAAACCTTGGCTCTGGCATGTTTAAGGCATGCTTTTTGACCTTCCCTCATGTTCAACCTACTTTCTAACATCTAACCCCTCTCTGGAACATCTAGAGCATTTGGAGGCACTTTATCTTCTATTTTCACATTGACATCTTGACACCAAAATCCTCTTGGGCATGCTTAATCACTTACAGCACTTTTTGACATGTTTTTGATTTGACAATTGGCATTAGGAGGTGTAGGTTTGCACCAAAGAGTATGAATATGTCTAATTTTGAGTTGAGATTTTGCCACTGAGATAGAGGTGCACCTAAGGCATAAGATGCACTTCTTCTTCTATTCATCAATTGACAACTTAATATGAGAGCATCATGGGCACACTTGGGCAACTTAGAGTACTTCTTTTATGATTTCATGTTGAAAAGTTGACTTGAAGAGGTCTATGGACACATCCAATATCCTTGGAGCACTTTTTGGTTATAATTTCACTTTGACAATTTGACATTCAAGTCTTCATGGGCACCCCTAGCCACTTAAGTGTCAAAAAATTGCTTTTTCATTCTAATTTGATATTGAGTTTAATTACTTAAGTGAAAAAGTGCAATTTTGTTTTAATGTTCATTGGCATTTATCACTTAGGTGAAAAAGTGTTATTTGAATCACTTAAATGATCTATTTCTTCGTTGTTGAAAACCATGTGCACTTTATGAATTAAATGATTTTGCCTTGCAACATAACACTACCCCCTAAAAACACGCCCAAGCTTCTTGGGAACATTTTTTAGTGCTTTTGGCCCTCTCATATGACTTTCTCTGCCTTTGGCAAATCCTGGCCTAACCGAATGCTTTTTCCTAACTTAAAATTGCCTTCAAGTACATTCTCTTTGTCACATCATGCCTCAGAAGCTCTGTCATTCATTTGCCTACCTCTACACTTCACTACCTCTCCATATATCTCAGCTGACAGGGCCACCTCATCTAGCGTGCTTGAAAAACCTTCTCCCTTAAGCCCAGCAAAGATGATAGCTAGAACAACAACGATCATATCGACAACCATAAGAAACAAGGACTTGAATTTGACATACAAAAGAGAAACAACAAGTTTTACGCTTAAGATCTGACTTAGTACAAACAAAATTTCTATGTGTACAACACTATGTTGGTTACAATGTAAATGTCGAACAGGTTTATTAAATCTGATCACAACGGAAAAGTCTTGTTTAGCTCTTTAAGTTCATTTTATTGGGCATTAGCCAAGAACTAAGAAACTTTTTCAAACCTAGCAAAGAGAAATCATAGTTTGGGAACTAACCAGCTTCAAGCCATCACCAATAGTTAATATTGGATTCAAAGTGTCTAAGCCCTGCACTCACAGAATAAAGACAAAAATCAAAAACCATCCTTGGAAAGATCTCTATCAGGATGTCAGCTAAAATCAAAACGAAATGCTTATGACATGACTTAAGGAATGAAACACAAGAAAATCAACTTGGATATAGCCACTTCTTTACTCTGGCGATCCTGTGTAGCAGCAAAAAATGAGCAGTTCTGTTTAATGCAGTTTATATTATTTAATACAGTTTGCAAAAAAAAATTACAAAGCATGGCACATGATCCTCCCTTCAGACACTAAGGTAGAATTTGGAAAACGGAAACCTGAAGTGAGAAGAATCATTTCTCTAATGAAAGAGAAATGATAGCCATTTGATCAAACAGTAAGCATAGAAAACCATTATTATTGGTAATGTAGATGAAAACCATAAAGAGAAGCAGATTGTGCAAAGCTAAATCTTCTTCGATTGGTTATGTGAAAGATAATAAATATGACAACTGATTAACAATGCACTTTAAAGTAATGAAGTAACAAAATCATCTAATTGCAGCCATCAATCAAAAGTATTGACTTACTGAAAGGGTGTAAGGTGTATTAGGAGGAAAATTAAATTGAGAAAAATCCGGGCCAAGATCCATTAACACATATTCTTCTTCCTCTTCCATCTGCATCACCACCAACACCATTCCCCCCAATTCCATATGTGGTGGGCATTGTTATTGCCATTCATCTTTGACAAGAGAAGCCAACACAATTTAAAATTAAAATCAATTATATGCAATGGCTAAAGAAAGAGTAGTCTTTACCGAAATTGATTCTGTTGGATGAGCCATCGACCAGCCACAAAACCATCTACAATTAGACTGATCAAGAAAACAAATTCCACTAAAAGGTTTTATCAATTGCAGTACTCTCTACATTCGAAGTGCAATAAAATTCAAAATACAAATACCTTCAACAAAGAGTCCGACAATAGTTATATGATTTAACAATATTCCATTCAAAATTTAAAAATATAAGCATACCAAGAATAACTGCACGCACGTAAAATAGGGTAACGAGATGCTTAAAGCCTTTAAAGAACTGACAACAAAGAATACCTCAAATGAGGACCTGTTAAAAGCCGCTTAGAGAAGAATTTCACGCAAACACCCAGTTGAATTTGAGTGGGTAGTACTGTGTACCGTTGGGCACATAATCTCTATGTGGGAAGGGAAATAAACTTAAAACCATAGATATAAGAATTTTCAAGCAAACTATTATATTAATGTAAGTTACCATTCTAGAATTGGTTTGGGATTGGTTTCTAAAATATTTGGGTGGGATTCATTTTGGGTTTATTCATATAAAAGTATATAAAAATTATATATTTTAATAACAAAAATATATCTATTTTTTAATATATAGAAATATTTATAAATCTTATATAATATTTATATTAATAAGTTAATTAATTAAATAGTCAAAACATAAAACTAAATAAATAATTAAATGAAGTTTATATTTTTGTCCACTACCAAAATTATTGCTATGGTATGTTTTACAATTGCATTCAGAGTCTACTGACATCTCTCGAGACATATGTATGATCATTTGGTCGCATCGTGTTTTTCTCCCAAAGCACATATATCATCATATAGTATTATTGGAGTGCAGTTGTTTTATCAATCACTAATCACCCCCACCACTATTGCTACTTATAGTAGCTTTGGTTGTGGGTGGGTGTTTTAACAATCATTGAAGTTTGGTTAGTTGAGTGCTCATTCAATCAATTTGAGTTCCCATTCACATCACTGCAACAAAGTATATTTTGTCACTGTAATCTCATGCAAAGAGTTCATGTCCATTAGTGGTAGTGAAATGAATAAATTCATGTGATCAGGAAGGCAAAGGTGGCAAAAATGAAGTAGCAAGCAAAAATTTGTGCCCAACTGTCCTCCCTTAGGATTAGGGATTTGTTACAGTTATTAAGTAGGATTCAAAGTTTTAAAAAATAAAAAGAATGTATAGATATTTTTTCAGATTCACATGAAATAATTAAAAACAATGTTTGACTTCTTCACACATTCACATGAGTTCATCTAGAATTAACCCACTATAAAAAAAAAACACCCCCACCAGAACACCTGACTAAATCAACTTGGAATTCAAACCAAGTTCAAGCCAAACTTGAATATGAAGCCAACAAGGGATGGCAACATAGTATGTAACCAATTTAACTCATTTTCATCAAATTCCTAACATTAAATGCAACAATAGACATAATCTATTTAATTCCCATCATTGAATTGAGTATAGTTGATGTAGCATGAATTGTTGATGTGCATTATTAACAAATGTTTTAGTAAAAAACATGTGTGCCCTCTTATGATGTAAATATCTTCTAAATATTAAGAATCATAGACAATATTTGCAACATGCAAGAAAAGATATCAATATTTATTTTTCAAAGGCTTAGAGAAGGTTGTGATAACATTATGTACAGTAGATCATATAGGATGCACTTGGAAGCATATTCCAAAAGCAACAACAAATCAAATTTAGACACATCTAGAATGTTATGCAAATGTTTGGATACATTTCTTTTTATAAATTTCATTGCTATGTTACATTATATACATATATATAAGAAATAGTTTGCTAATACTTTATAAAATCAAAAATTGTTGAGTTTTTATTTACAACATTGAATTACATTTGCTTTAAAATTTCCAAGTCTTATCAAAAAACCTACTTTTTGCATGGCCTAAAATAATCCACTATCACAAGGATATGTGAAATACAATTACTAACAAGCAATATTAGGTATAAAACCCCGAATCAAAACTTAGACTAGAGCTGCCTATAATCTTGATAAAGACTAATACATGTATAATGTCACTACATTGAGTAGGAAACCACATAGGAAGGTTGTACCTTTTTCAAAATCATATAGGGTTAATATAGTGATTCACATCCATTCACACATTGCTAAAAGTGCCACAATTTGAGATTGGAAGAATTTTCCTTTAGGATTTCTTTGGTCCTTAGGCCACTAGACTCACATAGTCTAAATATAGGCATCTTAAATGGGTGGTTGTACACCATGCCAAATTTATATGTATAAATTATATGAACTACGATTCCACTTGCATATATTCTCAAATTGACCATTAAACCATTCCTAAAGGTATTATTGAATATATGGTCAAAAAAGATGGTGTAAACCACTAGCAATGATATTAAAATGCATAGGTGTTCTCAAGTATTAAATGGCTATGCAAGGGTTTATAGTTTGGTCGTGAGTCATCTTAATTTGGTCACCTATAATGTTATTTTTTTTTAGTTTGGACATCTTCGATGTTGCGCTTGTAATAATTTAAATATCTATGATATTGTATTTGTCACAGTTTAGATATCTATAATATTGTTTTCAAGTGTGTGATGTTTACACAATGTGTCAAAATATGTAACATTTTACCACGATTCAACTACATAATTTTAGAGTAAATCTTCATCAACTCGTATTTCACGAGTATTGGTTCACAAGAACCTATCTCTCATGAGCATAAATGGTCCACTTACCACTCATTGTATCTAGGTGACACTCACAAGGGTGAAGCATTACAACTTCCTAGTATGATAGTGAGTGGTTCATAAAACATAACATATGTTAAAGGTTTTGCAAATAGGGTGGCAAGCTAAGTGGGCTTGGCCTTGGAGGAAACTCCATGGTTAAGCTCACTTTAGTAGGAATAGTATTGGGATGGATGATCTTCCTAGAAGTCTTAATTCTTCACTTGTGTGAGCATCACCTAAATATAATGAGTGGTAAGTGGACCATTTGTGCTCATGAGAGATAGGTATAGTATTGGGATGGATGATCTTCCTAGAAGTATTGGGATGGATGATCTTCCTAGAAGTGGACCATTCATGCTCATAAGATTATGAATACATCACCTACTTATAAATGAATTGGATAAGGATCTCTATAACAAATAGTTCATAAGGCACAATACTTGTTGAAGGTTTTATAAATGTGATAGCAAGCAAAGTGGACTTGTTCTTTGGAGAAATTCCATGATAAAGCACACTTGATTGGAGTAGTAGTAGGATGGGTGACCTCCCAGGAAGTCGCGATGCTTCACCCTCATGACCATCACCTAGATGCAATGAGTGTTAGGTGTACCATTCATGCTCATGAGAGATGAGTTCTTGTGAACCACTACTCGTGAAATATGGATCAATTCATATTAACTCAAAAAAATATGCAACTAAATCCTAATAAAACATCACATATTTTGACACATTGTTGAAAAATCACCTACTTCAAAATTAATGAGCTAAGGAGCTCTATAATGAATGGTTCATTGGACACAATGCTTCCTAAAGGTTTTGTAAATGGGGTAGCAAGTTAAGTGGACGTGATCTTAGGAGAAACTTTGTTACACCTAGTGTGTTATTACCTATTTACTATTACCTTATTTGGTAAAAATGATTTAATATATGTGTGTGTTTTTTATATGAATCTTGATGGAAATATGATGAATGAATGTTTGATTCAATTTAATTTTTTATAATGATTATGTGTATGAAATATATGTGATGCATATGAATGTATTGTTTCCAGCTAACTATTGTTATGATGTACTAAGTTGAATGCAAGAACAGGTTCAAACATCCAGAAGAGAGGGGAAGTATCACTCAGGAGAAGAACTTGGTCTGGTAACCCTTAATTGAGCCTAACTGAGCATACACACACTCACGTCCTAGTTGGTCTAAGTTGAGTCAATTCAATTCGAGTAAATGGTAAGTGATCTTCAATTTTTGGTTGTAAATGTTTATATTGGTTTGCAATCTTATTTTATGAATGTTTGAATTGAGGAATATGATTAAGTCTTGATGTTGAGTGAAAGTCCTTCCTTGTGTGTTTTTATTTCTATCCTTCCTTGTGTGTTTTTATTTATATCGATGAGAGATATACATAAAATGTATATATATGTATATATGTACGTGTCTATGATAAACTCATGCATATGAGTGAATACATACATGAGTCTACATAGGTAGACGTATCTATGCATGCTCATGGACGGATTACCCATATACATGGGAATACCAATTGGATGAAGGTGGCATATATATATGTCGATCGATGGATATGAAAGTATAAGTGTTTATATAAAGATATTAAAATAATATTATGTACATATATATATATGTGTGTATATGTATAAAATAACATATATACATATATATTAGTATATTTATATATATTTATATATATATATATGAATGTTTTTTATTAGAAAAGTTGCATTTACTGGGTGCAGTACCCATTACACGATGACCCAAAGGGCCAAAAAGAGACCAAGATCAACAATACATTATAGAGCCCAGACCAAAAACAATAGAAACCAAAAAGATAACAGATGCAACACACAGATAGTAGAGACCCAACAGAGACACACAGATCAGCCCACTAATTGGCGACACCTTCCCATTTCTAAATGAGGAGATTTAAAACATCATCCCCAACCCAATTAAGACCCTCACCCTCGATCTTCTTGTCTGCCTCCTCCTTGATGACATTGGAGAGAGTGGCAGAAAATATTTGGATGATCTTAATGGTGAAACGTGTTAGCCAAGTGAACTTTCATTCAAGTTTCTTCATTCACTCCTGCAGCTTGTTGATATCCTCCTCCTTATCGCTCTTCCTCTAAGTCATCTCTTCCTCTATGGCCCTAGGATCCGAAGAGTAGGTGGAGTCCTCTTTAAGCATTTTTTTCAGGTCTGAGAAGTGGTGGGGACCTTCCATGAACTCCTCTTCCTCCCCAACAATGTCCTTCTTACACTCTTCTTTGCTGCCAATCCGCTCTAAGTTGCTAGAAATTTCATCCACCGATATCTCTATCTTATTCTTTGCCAATCTGTGAGACCTCCTGACACTTGTTTTCTCTGTCCCCATGTCAATACTCACAACCACAATAGTGTCACCTTTGGAATCCTTTTCCGTAGCACTCTTTCCCTCATTGTTTGTGACCGTCAACTCCACTTGGCATGTAGTGTCTTTTTTACCCTTCTTCTTTGGAATTGGTCTATTGTGCAACTTTGGTGGGGGTATTCTTAAGCTCACACAGTTCGGCTGTAGCATTGGAATGGGATAACCCTACCCCCCCTTCTTCTTTTTTGTTGGGGGTTTTGGTTTAGATGCCTCATGGGGTTCACTATCCAGTGGGGGGTTTTCTCTTGGGACCAAGAGAGGTAGCAGGGGATGTTTACTCAAGGGATAGGTCAGGTGGTTCTGGTTCTTCCACATGAACAAAAAATATGAGTTTAGGGGGTGTAGGGCCAAATGGAAATGGTAGAGCCAAAGAATAAGGCCCTGGTGAAGAGGCAGGGGAGGTGGTTGGTCAGGGTTTTAAGCAGCAACTTCAAGGGATTCCTTTATCAAACTTTCAAGTGAGGTCAATAGAAAAAAAAATAAAAAATAAAAAAAGGAAAGCTTAGGAGCATTCTATGCCTAAGGTGGTTGAGTAATGACAGATGATAAAAGTAAAAAACCTTAAATCTTCCCTCTAAAGTTATGTATTTCATGAGAGCTAAACACACCTTATCCCACAGTTTAGGAAGTGCCTCTTTGTCAAAGCCCAACTACTTATTAATCAACTTATCATTGTCCCTGAAGAAGGCATTGAGGCTCTCAAGGTCCTGAGTTTTGGTGTGCTTCTTGTACTTCTTACCATTGCAGGAAAGGCCCGTCACCTTGGCTATCACCTCTTCGTTAATCTAAAATGAAATTCCTCCCATAGTAACTCTCATGTCCCTCTAGGAGCCAAACAAATTGCACTAACATATTTTCATCATGACCCACTGGAATTTCTAATAGAGGTGCCAACCCCCCTCAATGCAGATGTGCCACACAATAGGGTCCTTGTTGGCCTCCTACAATGATTTAAAAACTAAGCCCTTACAGTTGTGATTCAGAGATTGGACATCTAATTTGAATAGCTATCTCAACCATCATGAAGATGCATTTAACTTGTCAACCCAGGGACGTAGACTTGAAATGGGTCAGCACAATATGTGCACTAGGAATCTAAAGTAGCCATATTCATCCTACAACTAAGAAAGACATAATGCTAAAAGTAAATTGCTTGGAAAGGAGTAATATAAGTGTTGAGCATCAACCAACAACTATACTAATCTAAAATGCATGACATAAATGAAAATCTGAGCAAACAAATAGGAAACTACTCTGTCTGCTTTGGCTACAGGAATAGTCACATAATGGAATTCTAATGGATGCAGGAACAGACAGTGCCAGATTCTTAACTAATTGTTGAACATAAAGTAATAACTAAACTAAAGGATAGAATGCTCACCAAGTGAGGCCCCTTGGACAAGTATCCCTTAAGACAGATGTAAACTCAGATGCATGAACTTATAACTTCATTTTATTCATTGGAAAAAATGAGTACAATTGAGCAACATAATTATATTACTGAAAAACTATGAATGTGAGTACATCATCAGATCAATCAACCTTTTGAGAAGGAGCATTTGAGTCTTATTTATAGGAAGAAAAACTACTAACTACCTAGCAAGGTGGTCAACTCCAATGGATTAGGGGGACGCCACTTTATGGAAAGCATAAAAAGTGGAGAGGAGGTTATGCATGCGTAGAATTTGGTCAAGCATGTTTGCCTTAACGCAGATCTCACACAATAGTAACTCCTATATTCACTCAACAAACAATTAAGACCATTTACAAGGCGGTTACAATTCTTCGATTTAAACTAGGAATCTCCTTGTTGAGAATCTTCCCTCCATTGACCTTTGAATGATCACCTTGTTGACCTTAATGGCAAATGACTAGCTAGAAGAATCTTCCTCAATTTTGTAGGCTCTAATTATTTGCATAATAATATTAGTACGCACAACAATTGCATATCTATAACTATCTTAAAGTAACATTCATTAATCCACATGTAAAATCAACATAGATAGTTCATATAGCATGTCAATGTCATTTAAAAGTTACAAAAATAGCTTATGCCCAATATTTATGGTTTTGAGGAAATATCATAAAAAGGTCAATATCCAAGTATCAAAGTCTATGACAACTACAACAAATGGATAATAAACTCTATCAAAATTGAGTCATAAACTGGACCTGTCATTCCCCCCAACCTAAGGCTTTGTTGGTCCTCCAATAGAGGAAGGATTATTCTTTTGCTTAATTAATGCCCTAAAATTTGCAACTGTTAGCTATCCTACATCAATTCCTACAGTGCATGAATTAGGGTCCCAATAGAACCCTTGATGTCTATCCAATCTGCTCCATCTTTGTCTCTTTATAGCTATATCATACTAGTAATACCTGAAATTTGGCACAGGCCATAATAGGACAGGTGGCTAAAAAGTTAGTGGAAGCCAAAATTGTCCCTTTGTCCTTCCAATTTGTATATATCTATCAACTCTTTTACATGTTGCAACATAGTTCTGCAGAGAGTGAGGCTTGGCTTGTTTTAACTCATCAGTCAGACTGTTCCACCTCTGTGCCAAATATCCCTTTATAGATTCCCATGTGGTTCTTGCTACTTCCTCATATTCTCTGTAAACTGCTTCTCTCTCAGGCAGGATCCTACAACCATAGCTTCGTCGATAAAGAATTATGTGCCAATCATTGAAAATGTCCCCTAGGTTCCTAGATTCAGCCCTGATGGGCAGGCGAGTGTTGAATTCTATTTGTCTATAAGTCCTGAACTGTTGTCCCCAACTAATTTCATTATGTATCCAAGACATAAATGCCCTTAATTGGACATCCCCAACATACAACAATGGATTCCAATCACGATCTTGGGTCACAACATAATTATGCAAATAGAATTTACACAACAAATTCTTCATTTCAGGAGGAGCAATTTGATAAGCCTGGAAAAATTCAAGAGGAGTCTCAATGGAAGGATTCAAACCTGAGATAATCCTTGCTAGTTTAAAAGAAAGATTCTTCTCCTTCAAATATAGAGCATAGACCCTTGGAGGAGTCCTGCACTCTAATATTTGAGGTACTAAGGCTATCATATTGTCCACCTTCTCGTTTAAAGCAGCAATTTTTGCATTATTATCTTCAATCTCTTCATCTCTCTTTTGAATTTCCTTCTTCAGCCTACATTTCTCCTCTTTCCATTCCTCTTCCCTCCTTTTCATCTCTCTCCATAAGTTCATGGCTACCATGTGCATTGAAAAATCAAAGGGCTTATGTATTCCTACCAAAAAAATTCTTGACACTGATGCTTTCTCTTCATATGGCTCCAATTGCAGGGATTTTGTTTGTTTAGCCAATTCTGGCTACAGGGGTGCTAACTATTCTCCAAGTTCTAGTTGCAGGGGCTCTTTCTCTGGCTCTTGTTCTTGCTACAAGAACTCTTGCTTCTGCTCTTGCTACAAAAGCTTCTGATTTTCCCCATACTCTTGACTTTCAACTTGTTCAACGATGGTAGCAAGCTTTGCCAAAGTTATATTTGTTGCTTCCTCAAATATGTCCTTTTTCTCAACATTCACTTGCCCCATTGGGGCTTATGTTTCCTCCCATGATGTTTCTCTAGTCCTAGGGCTTCCCTGTGGAGACATACCAGCTGGTCTTGTTTTTCTAGGAGGGCTCTCATGTTTCTCTCCAGCTGTAGGATGAACAGTGTCAGGCTTCCGTTTCTTAGAGCTTGGAACTTTCTTTTCTGTTGTTTGATTTTTGGATTTTCCTTTCCTCATTTTTGCCTCTTTCTTTTGTGCCCTAGTTCAAATTAGGATTCCAAGAGGGACATCATCATCAGAATCTGAAGAGGAACTATCTTTGTCTGAATGTTCAGCCTTAGAAGAACTAATCTCTATGGTTTGTTCAGCTGCAGGAGGGTTTACACTAGGGCATGTGCTAGAAGTTGAGGAACCAGGAGTGGCTTCAACCATGCTCAATCTCCTACTATCCCTATGAGGTGGAGGAAAAACCCTAGGTCGCAAATGCTCTGGTCTAATTTGATCAATATTCAAGAATTCTTCCCAAGTCATATCAAACACATCATGCAGAGATTTCTCTACTAATAATTTATTCAGAAAATGGTGGGAAATGGAATTATCCCTACCTTTTTGGGTCTCAGCCACCATGATTGAAAGAAGGTGGTATAGCACATTTGGCACATTCATTCTTCTCCCATGGCTCATATGATTCAGGAGTTTGAAGTGCATAGAATGTAGATTCGATTAACGACCTTCACAAGTAAGGTACTTCACAACATAAACAACTACTTGCTTCCATGGCTCAGGTAGAGAGGTTCTCTTTGCACCTTGCTTGTCCACACTCAATGGAGGGTCACCAGGTTCTATAAATTCAACCCTAGCTAACCTGGCATCTCTGGTAGCAGGGTAATCTTCATTGTCGGCAGGCAACCCTGTAACTTCTACAATCCTCTCTTTAGTGGCTATTACCTCCAATCCTTTTACCATGGTCTTTCCTTCAAACAATGTCTGTGCAAATTCCAATGTAACCTCTTCATTATAGCCATTCAGCTTCAAGAAATAGTCTAACCACCCACAATTTCTTAACTTAGCCTGGAAAGGTGCATCTTGCAGTAATACATCATGAACCGTGGGTTCATTTATGATTAACCTACCTCCCATTGTTCAGTTTTCTACAATTAAACAATCACTTTGCAAGGTTTCCCTTCCTGAAATCTTCATTTGAAAGCTAAACTTCTCCTTCTTGCAATGTTGCTAAATTCTCAATGCCAGTTACATCAAAATTTTACCTTTTTGGTGACTTAGGATTATGACAAGAGCAATAAAGGTAGTAAAGGAGTAATAAATGAAGGCTATGATCGATAAAAATGGTGGTGGTTGATGTCATCTCACACATGCGAGTCCTCATCTCACTCAGAATTCAAATTGGCTCAATTTAAACTTTGCTGACGTGAACCAACATGGATTGACACGTGGACATGGTATTGATACTTCCCCCCCAACCTAAATTTGAGCATGTGTCCTCACATGCGAGGTAGTAATGACGATTTGATAGGGGCATGGAATAATTACATGCTATGGAGAACGTCTATATTAATATACAATAATTAAATGAATGTACTAAAAGACAATTAAGATATAACAAATTGATGTGCACGTACCTGAATTCTTGGAAGATCTATTGCAAAGATTATGGAGAAAGTACCGGTCACCTTTTAAGAATTTAATTGAGCAATTAATGAAAGTGGAGTGGAATGAAGTGAAGTTATGGTGGCGTGATGGAAGAGAGAGAAAGGTGGAGATGGATGGGCGGATGGGTGAATGAATGAAGAAGTGGACTCCCACAAAAGTGGAAGTCTTTATTATGACAAGTTGCGTACCTTAATTAGCCAGAAGGAGGGACACTAGGTCTGCTTCCTTTGGCTACAGGAAGTTTGGGTGTTGCATGTTGAGTGAATTGTTGTAGGAATTCCTCCTTGGAATTTGGCTTGTGATACAACCTGAGGTGATGACCATTGAAAAGCAGCTTAAATTTGACAAGGTCAATGGTGGTGAGCTGAACAACACCATTGGGGAAAACTTCAACAACCTCATATGGTCCTAGCCACCTTGTCTACAATTTTCCTACATTATCCTAATATCTTGAGTTGTAGAGCAGTTCCCAATCACCAGGCTAGAGTTTCTTTTCCTTGATGAATTTTTCATGCCACTTTTTTCTCTAATTTTGCACTACCTCTGTGTGATGCAAGGTTGTCTTCCTCATCTCATCCAAAGCATTCAATTGCATAATTCTAGCCTTTTGTGCCTCAAAGATATCCATCCCTAAGTCTAGTGCAGTCCTAAGAGTTTTATGCTCAAATTCAATGGACATCATAGTTGTCTTTCCATACAGTAACTCAAAAGGAGTGAAGCACGTGGTTGTCTTCCAGGTTGTCCTATAGGCCCAAACAGCTTCTGGTAACCTGTTTGCCCAATCCTTCCTATGGATGGCCACTGTTTTGGTCCAAATGGCTTCAATTTCCCTGTTAGTCGCCTCAACTTGGCCATTGGCTTGAGGGTGATAAGGAGTAGACTTCTTGTGCCTTATGTTGTACTCATTGACCAGTTTTGTAACAAGGGTTGAAGTTAATTGAGCCCCTTGATTAGTCACTATCTCTCTGGGAACCCCATACCATGTGAAAATCTCCTCATAAATAAATTTTGCAACCTTATTATCTCTTGCATACTTCATGGCCTTAACTTCTACCCACTTGGTTACATAATCAATGCATACTAAGATATAGGATTTACCATTTGATGGAGAATCAATGGATCCTACAAAATCCAATCCCCATTTGTCAAATGGAGTGATGACTACTTGGGGGTAAAGGGGCATCTCATCATATTTGGTTGGTCGGCCCATCCTCTAGCATCTGTTACACTTCCTTGTATATTTTCTTGCATCCTTGTGGAGTGTGGGCCAGTAATATCCTATGTTCAAAATCTTCATTGTTGTCCTCTTGGATGAAAAATTCCCTCCATAGGGTTCATTGTGACATGCATGCAAAATATCACATGTCTCATCTCCCCTCACACATCTCCTCATGACATGGTCTGGTCCAGTGTAGAAAAAACATCTAACAATCCATGAAAAAGGAAAAGATTTTTCAATGAGCACCCTTCTCTCTTTTGGAGAGAAATGAGGAGGAACTCTCCCTATGACTAGATAATTAGCTATGTATGTATACCAGGGAATTTGCACACTGATGGAAAAGAAGTGTTCATCAAGGAAAGAGTCATCAATGACTTGATTGTCCTCTGATGTAGTCAGTCTTGAAAGAAAATCTAATATCAGGGGTTTATTCATGAGGTACCTAATGACTGCATGGTTAGTGTGCACAAAGATTTGATAGCCTATTATGTAGTGCCTAAATTTTTTAAGGGCATAGACCACTGCCAACATTTCTTTTTCTATCACTGTATAGTTGAATTCAGCTCCCTACAATTTTTTGTTGATAAAATAAATAGCATTTTCAATAGCTCCTTTTTTTTGTCCTAAGACTGCTCCTATAGCATAGTCTTATGCATCTGTATGAATGTGAAAAGGAAGCTCCCAATTAGGACCTTTGAGTACAGGAGCATGAGTTAAAGCTGCTTTCAAGTCAGAAAATGCCTTGTCAGAGTCTTCCATCCATTGGAATTCAACATCTTTAGTTAGGAGATTGTACAATGGTGTTGCCATTTTGTTGAAGTCTTTGATGAACCACCTATAGTAACCTGCATGTCCCAAGAAACTCCTAACATCTTTTTGTTTTGCAGGTATGGGTAGATTAGTGATCACCTCAATCTTGGAAAGATCTACTTGAATTCCTTTGTGAGAGATATAGTGGGCAAGGACTACACCGTCCTGCATCATCATGAAGTACTTTTCACTATTTAAAGACAAATTATGTTCTTCACATCTCTTTTAAGACCCTCCTGATATTTTCCAATGCTTCATTGAAATCAGCACCATAGGTAGTAAAGTCATCCATATAAATTTCCATGCAATCATGAGAGATGTCTGAAAATATGCTAATGACTACCCTCTGAAAAGTTGTAGATGCATTGAATAAGCCAAATGGAAGTACTGAGTAGGCATAGGTCCCCCATGGATAGGTAAAGGTGGTCTTTTCCTGGTCTTCAGGTGCAATTTGGATCTGGTTATAGCCGTTGAATCCATCTAGAAAAGAAAAAAAATATTGCTTTCCTGCAAGTGAATCTAGAACTTGGTCTATGAAAGGAAGGAGAAAATGGTCCTTTTTGGTGGCAGCATTGAGTTCCCTATAATCAACACAAACTCGCCACTCCCATCCCTTTTTGGGAACAATCACCAATGGAGACACCCACTGGCTATCTGAAATGGGGTAGATGAATCCTGCATCCAACAATTTTTGTAGTTCTCCTTTTACAATTTCTCTCAATGCAAGGTTAATTCTTCTTTATGGCTGCCTCACTGGTGTACAATCATCTCTGATGTAAATCCTATGAGTGCAAAGTTTAGGTTCCAATCCCTTCATATCATGATAGTCCCATGTAAATGTATGCTAGTGGGTTCTCAGTAAGTTTGTCAATGACAACTGTTGTTCTTCACTCAGTTTGTTGTTAATATTTAGATATTTTCCTTCTGACAATTTCACTTGTGTAGTTAACTCTATCATAGCTGCTTCACCAATGCTTGGTACCTTGAGTTCATGTGGCAGCAATGTATGAGACATACATGTTGTTGCAGGAAGAGCGGGCATAAGTGTCTTTACTAAATCAGCAAAATCAGATGCATGAGAGGATGAGTCTTCTTGCACCTCATAATGGTTCTGAATTATGTTAAACAATACTTCATCTTCATCTTGAAGTTGCATGAAAGAACTCTTGCCTAACATCATAAGTTGTGCCACAAAATTGACTTCCTCGGCCTCTTCACCAACATGTGGCCATATGGGGTGATCCATATCATGGGATGGCTGAGTACGAGGGTAGAGAACAAGATTTTTGGTGCTATTTCCATCAGAAATGGTCATGCCTTTTGTTTGACATCCAATATAAGCATATGTTGTGGCTAACCATGGCCTTCCTAGAATAATTGGGTACCCACCTAGTGTAGCTTTATGAGAAAGAATCATGAAATCTACTAGATACTCCCAAGAGTCTAAAGTTACCACAAGATCCTCTACTATACCATCAGGTTTAATAGTGGAACTATCAGCAAGTTGTAGGACAGTAGGAGTAGGTCTCATGCTTGCAACATTTAGTTGTTGCAGGATATCCTTGGTCATTACATTTATTGTTGCTCCCAAATCAATCAAAGCATTCCTTATTTGGATCCCATTTATAAAAAATCCTACCACAGGACTCCCTGGGTCATTATATTTGGGAGCAGTCACTTTCCCAAGCATGATGTCAGCTAGCTATCCCACCACATGAACCGTAGTGGGGTCTTTCTTCTTCCTGCCTAGCTTCTTAAGGCATGCTTCATTAATTGCTTTGCCATATATAGGAACATCTTTTATGGCCTGAAATAGAGGTATCTGGACACATATATGCTTCAACTGATCTAAAATGTCAAAGGTTGGTTCCTCCTTCTCTTCCTTTTGTTTCATAGTTTCTAACCTCTGGGGAAATGGTGGTTCTTGTTTAGTTTGCTTGACTAGGACTGGTTTAGGATTTTTAGGTACACTTGGCTAAATGGGGGCATTCAGAGGCTCCTCTTCTTCCACAAGAAGCTCAGTGATAATGGGTGTGGAAGGAGCTGGCAAAGTAGTTCTTGAACGCAAGTGGATGTCACTTACACTCACAACATATGCAGGGAATTGATTTGGATTAGCAGAGTATACTGGATGTTGTTGTGGTTTGTTATTTGGGTTAGGTGTGGGCTGAGCTGGTAGCTGAGTAGTTTTAGGTGTATTTGAACTTGAACTAGCAGGAGGAGGCATTATAGCAGGTTGTTGGGGCTGAGAAGGTGGTTGCATGTAACTAGTTGTCTGGTTTGGCCATTTCTATCCTCCCCTCCATTGACATGTTTGCTGCCAATTTCCTGGGGGTGGCTGCCAATTCCCTTGAAACTGTACCAATTCCCCTGAGGTTGCTGCCACTAGGGTGGAAAGTTTTGGTGATTGGGCCAAGCATTTTAAGGGTTATTCCAAGGTTGTGGTGGATATCCTCCATAATTGGATGGATATGGGGGTTTCCATTGGTTACCAGATGAATAAGAATTGAAATATGGCCCAACAAAAGATAGTGGATCTGGTGGCATACCTTGCCTTGGAGCCCATGGCCTTCTTTGTGCAATGTAGTAGACTTGGTCATCTTCACCCTAGATTGGCTTGAGCTCAAGTGGAATCTGTTTACTATCAATATTAGTTGCCATCTTGCATCTATAGTCCTTCTTTTGTCTGCAATGAGGGCAATACTTTTCCAACATTCCCTCTGCCTCCTCTTGTTTTTCTTGGCCTGAAGTCTATCCAGCTGAGTAGCCAGATTGTTTATGATGTATTACTTGAAGTATTCCAGCAAGTGAGTAATCTCCATCCTTGAAACTCCACTGGTAGATGACTTACCCATAGAGGATTGGTAAGCTCTCCCTTTCTTTGAAGTTACCCTAGAGTAGTTCTGACATATCTTCTTGATATCCTCCCAAGGAACTTGGGTGATATCTCCTCCTCCCATTAGGTCCAAGGCATTAGTACAGTTGTCATTAATTCTTCTTAGGAAAAGAAACTTGTGTGATTCTCCATTAAGTGTATGGTTTGGAGATTTTTTTAGGCAAAACATAAACCTTGAAATGTAATCCTCCAGGCTCTCATCTTCCTTTTGTTGCATCTTAAAAATGTCATCTCCCCTCATGTCAGTGCCCCTACAATATTCATTGTACTTCTCAAGGAACTTTATCTTCATTTCCTCCCAAGTCTCCATAGTATTTTTTCCTAGGCTCATAAACCATCTTAATGCAACTACTTTCAAGGTGGTGGGGAATAACTTAAGCCTATGGGCATCAGTGGTATAGTCATAACTCTTGTAGAGTATATCAAACTTGAATAGGAAAATATCAAGATCTTTTGTGACAAGTCCATAGAACTTAGGAAGGACTGAAGTAGGGATATTTTTGAGGTTTTCAACTTCATTCTGATGATCAATGGGGGAAGGAAAAGTTGGTTGGTTAGGTCTGTTTCTATTTGCATCACCCATGCCTGCTTGATGTAGTTCTAAAGCAAAGGGATTCTCAATCTGATTTTGGTCTTCAGAGGAAATTTTAGAACTAGTTAGATCAGGAAATGCATCAGCAAAGGGGTGTGGCTCTTCTTCTTCTCTTGGAAAATTCTGATGCTCAACTAGCTGGAATGGAGCGAGGTTATTAGGAAGGAATCCCCCATGAGCATCTCTCCTCCTTCCTCTATGCATACGGTATCAACTCAATATCAGCCAGCTCACACAAAGAATTGGAAAAAGAATAGTGGATCATTACTTTCCTAGATGAGGGGTATACTAAGAACAAATTTTCAGAAATACTACAGCAAGAAAAACTATCAATGACTCCAAAGAACTCCCAAGTTTGACACCATCCCTGACAACAACGCCAAAAATGTTGGCCTCCTACAATGATTTAACAACTAAGCCCTTACAGATGTGATTCAGAGATTGGACAACTAATCTGAATAGCTATCTCAACCATCATGAAGGTGCATTTAACTTGTCAACCCAGGGACATAGACTTGAAATGGTTCAGTGCAATATGTGCACTAGGAATCCAAAGTAGCCATATTCATCCTACAGCTAAGAAAGACATAATGCTAAAAGTAAATTGCTTGGAAAGGAGTAATATAAGTGTTGAGCATCAACCAAAAACTATACTAATCTGAAATGCATGACAGAAATGAAAATTTGAGCAAACAAACAGGAAACTACTATGTTTTCTTTGGTTGCAAGAACAATCACATAATGAAATTCTAGTGGTTGCAAGAATAGACAGTGCTAGATTCTTAACTAATTGTTGAACAGAAAGTAATAACTAAACTAAAGGATGGAATGCTCACCAAGTGGGCCCCCTTGATGAGTATCCCTTAAGACAGATGTAAACTCAGATGCATGAACTTATAACTTCATTTTATTCATTGGAAAACATGAGTACAATCGAGCAACATAACTATATTACTGAAAAACTAAGAATGCGAGTACATCATCAGATCAATCAACCTTCTGAGAAGGAGCATCCAAGTCTTATTTATAGGAAGAAAAACTACTAACTAACTACCTATCAAGGCATTCAATTCCAACAAATTAGGAGGATGCCACTTTAGGGAAAGCATACAAAGTGAAGAGGAGGTTATGCATGCATGGAATATGGTCAAGCATGTTTGCCTTAACACAGATCTAGCACAATAGTAACTCCTATATTCACTCAAAAAATAATTAAGACCATTTACAAGGTGGTTACAATTCTTTGATTTAAACTAGGAATCTCCTTCTTGTTGAGAGTCTTCCCTCCACTGACCTTTGAATGATCACCTTGTTGACCTTGATGGAAAACAAACAGCTAGAAGAATCTTCCTCAATTTTGTAGGCTCTAATTATCTACATAACAATACTAGTACACACAACAATTGCATATCTATAACTATCTTAAAGTAACATTCATTAATTCACATGTAAAATTAACATAGATTGTTCATATAGCATGTCAATGTCATTTAAAAGTTACAAAAATATCTTATGCCCAAAGAAAGGTCAACATCCAAGTATCAAATTCTATGACAACTACATCAAATGGATAATAAACTCTATCAAAATTGAGTCATAAACTGGACTTATCAATCCCTGTGAAATTCGTAGTAGTTGTTTTGTTCGGTTTTGACCTTATCGCCACCCATCTCAACACACAGCTCACATAAACTAGCCTAGAAAAAAAAAGTTAGCCGAGAATTGAACTGGCTACCAATGATATTACCCAACCTTATAACACCATTTCCAAACCACCAAAGATAATAAAGCGTAATTAATGCTTCCAAAAGTTCACACACGTCGGTGGTCATTCCCAAGGAAATCATCTCTGCGAGGCCATAATCTTTCCTTAAGTATAGTAAGCTTAGATAGAAATCCATGATGTAATTGATTGGATAATTAATAATCGACATGCCAAAAGTCACTTTGAACTTCCACATTTTCCTAGACCTTTTAGCCGAGAGGCCAAAATTTGAATTCTTTAAGTACATCACATTAAATATTAGGGTCATCATAAGCTAGATCAGAATATAAATAGCCAACAAGTTGGAGATAAACATCACTAACCACATTTTCCTTAAAATTTGATGTGATATGCGGTACTTATGAGAAGACAACCCATTAAATCTATGGAGAGCCTAACCATACATATTCATAATTCCTAAAAACCCCTCAACACCCTACCTTATCCTCACCACATCATCCAACTTAGTCCACATCATCAAAGGCCCTAACATGTAGAACCACCTATACCCACAAAGAACAACATAGTTGACCACCATCTAAACGGTTATATTTTTCTTCTCATTAAGGATCAATCCTTGTATATTTGCTAGTACAGCCCAAAGTACTCTCCAACATTTGCATAGACTCCATGAGGAACCAAAGTTGGTCAGGGCATCCACCACCTGATTGCCCTCATGAAAGGTGTGAGTCAATAACTTCCTTTCCAGTTTTGAAATTAAAAAATTTATGTCTAAAAGGATATCCCTGATGCTCCATCCTTGAAAATGACAATGATTAATAGAGTCAATCATCGTCTTAGATTCCCCTTCTATGTGTAGTTATTTTATGCCCAGAGTGATAGCTAACTCAACACCCTTGAGCAACACCCGTGCCTCCACTGTCATAGAAGGTTGTATGCCAATACCTCCAGGAAACCCAACAACAAAGTTTCCCTTGTAGTCCCTTATTATGCCACCAGTGCTAGCCATTCCTGGGTTCCCTTTAGTCACTCCATCAAAATTTAGTTTGAACCAACCAATGCCCGGGGGGTTCCAGACCGTGTTTCTTCTAGCCAGATACTTAGAGTTATCAAAGGAGTTGATCTCCAGGTTTTTATTCCAATATTTTTCCATCTTGATCTCCCATTCAGTAGGGGCTTTGTCCAAGGGTTTCCAAGTGTATAGAGAGACATTTTCAGAAATAAGTCTGAACCCAATGCCAAAAATTTCTTTGGAGCTTTTCTCAATATCTCTAAAGATATGATTGTTCCTCTCTTTCCATAAGCACCAACAAATGATGGGGGGGTTTTGACTCCAGATCTCCATGGGGAGATGGTGTTGGAAGGGGCCAAACCATCCTTCAATAAAGGATTTTAAGTCCCCATTCAAGGTCCAATGAGTCTCCAATTTTCCAAAATTCAAATTCCAAACTTCAACAACAAATGGATAGTGTAGTAATAGGTGATCAATTGACTCTTCATTACTTTTGCATAATATGCATCTATTCGAGATTTGAAATCCCATTTTCCTTAAATTATCCTAGGTTAGAATTCTATCGTGACATGTTGTCCACTAGAAGAAATTTATTTTTGGTGTCAAGTGTATTCCAAACCTGTTTCCAAAGTTTGCTTTGAATACCCTTGTTTGACAACAAACCATAATTTGACCTGACAGAAAGATTTGCCTTGCGTTCCTTAGTCTAGAAGAACTCATCCTCAATATTGGATATGGGAATTTTGGTTGGGGAGAAGATATCTTGTAAGGATTTAGCCAATAGTTTCAAATTTGGGGAAAGGGGGTAACAAAATCCTAAATCCTTCCATTTCCTGCACCCATGCAGACCATGAAGGTAATCACAAGCATTCTTGCCAAAGAAAAGACGTGCCAGCTCCATCAAATTCTTGAAGTTAGATAAGGACAGGGGGATTCAAATAGCCAAGGGTCTTCCCAGAAAAGAATGTTGCTACATATAATGCCGCAAAATTGCACCTAGGGGCAATTCCACATTTTTGCATTTTTGCCTAGCATTTATGACACCTTAGAGCATTAATGAAAAAAATCCCATGAGTTGGAATTTCATGATTTTGACTCCATGCAGACTTGTGGTAGAGCAATAGAATCCTAATGACAATTTTCTCAAAAACCTAGGCTTTGGACGCTTGTGTGACGCACTAGTGTCCTAACGGTTTTCTGAGTTTGAAACAAGGAATCTGGAATCTTGACTCTCTCAACATGTGTCCTAGCAGTTAGATTTCAAATGCAATAGCTCTTTTTTTCCCTTTCATGCATTAAAAAACCCTTTCTTGCTCTCATTTGGGGTTGGAAGTCATTCATTCTAGCTCTCTTACCACTTGCTCCATCTTTGAGTTCTCTTCATCCTTTATAGCAACACTCTCACAAGTGAAGCCATGTCGGACTGAGGTCCTTCCAACAACAACAACTCCCAATAAATCACTCAAAGGTGCATCTATGTGCTTTGGAGAGGGTCTATGCTTGTGGGTAGCGCTCTTTCTCTCTCTCACCTTCCTTTACTAGTTCATTTACTACATTGTGGTGTGGATTCTACTCCTGAAGTGAGTTTTGTTTTCACCACACGCTTTGTTTACTTTGTTTGCACTCCTTTCCAACTTGGTTGTCCATGGAGGTGGGAACACTAAAACAGGGGTCTGACTGAGGTAGACCCCTATACAGCCCCAACCTTTCTACCTCGCTCTTTTGTGTGTAGGTTATGAAGAGGAGCTTGGAGTGAAGATCTAAACGTCTAGTGAAAGGTAAGCTCTCTCCAAGTCCCCTTGTGTTTGTTATAGCTTTTGGGTTCCTATTTGTTTATTACGCTCAACATATCCTAGATCTAAGACTAGAAGTGAAACTTAGTTTTTCCCACCTGAGCTCCTCAGTCTTCTATTGCTTAGGACACCAACGCATCTTTTAGATGACAGCGCATCGTGCTGGAATCATGAAACCGCGCTGCTATCTTTTGGTCAAGAGCTCACTCATCTAAGGAAAAAATCTGGGAGTTTCACTCTATAAGATCTGAAGTAACTTTCTTTGAAACATAACTTGGGTATACTTCTCTACATTTTCATTGACTTGCTTATGCTAAGGTGTATAAGGGCAGTTCGTTCCCTGGTGATCTCTTGAGAACGAAGAGACCCGTGTGCAGCAAATCCCTCTTATATCACATTTTGGTGAACCCGATGTGAAGACGTCGTATCTATCTTCACAATGTTGCATGCCTATAATAATCCATTTTTTGAAGAAGATTTTGATATGTTGGAGGATGCTCTAGATGAATTCTTAGAAGCACTCTCCCCTATCTGCAAATCTTCCAAACGAACTCCCCCTTCGCAAGCTAAGGAGTTAGTCAATGTGGTTGTGGTCTCTATGGCTCCTCCAAGCCCTAAGAAACCCATCATTTATGTGACCCCAATTGAATTTTCCTCTAGGGAGAACTATTCTGCCTATAGGATTTCGTGTCGTAGTGATTCATCAGACTTATATTCAAGGTTCGTGAAAGCTACGAACTCCACTTCTTATAATGTTGTTGGGCACACATATAATACAAGGAGAAATAAATAGAACTTGGATCAATAACCTTTTGTTCCTACATCACAACCCACTCAAGTTCCTACCTCTTTACCACCTTCTCAACCAAGCCTTCCTTCAACACCTAAACCTGCGATCAAAGCACTAGGGGATTATGATCTTATCGAGCAACTTTGTGTTACTCCAACTAAGATCTCACTTTGGGACTTGCTTCAGACTACTTTTGTTTACTAAGAGATGCTTTAGGAATCTTTACAAAAGATTCTCTTTCCTTCCTCCACTAGGCCTACAGATGTTAATGCGTTGTTGGATCATATTCAAGTGGATTTGCTGACTATTACATTCCATCTACAAGAACTCCAGCCTTCGAATGTTTAGAAGCAAGTGGATCCCTTGATGATTATAATTAATGTTAATAATATTGATATTAGGCATACTCTCATTAACACCGGTTTGGCTCTCAACATTTGTGGTATGGACCTATAACCTAAGATTAAAGTTGATTCATCTTCTTTAGCAACTTCTTCTTTGTATATTTGCAAGTTTTATAATGCTAGCCGCCTATCTCTAGGTATGATAATACTGCCTTTGCAGCTGGGTCCCATTACCTTACCTATGTTGGTTTATGTGATGCATGGCCCTTTACTATACAATATTCTCTTGGGGATACCCTGGATTCATGCTATGGGTGCTATGACTTCTACCTTACACTGTTCTTTAAAGTTCATCGCAAATAATCAGGTGGTTACGGTTAAAGCAGATCCAAAAGTTGTTCACCTTTGTGAGCTAGCGACTGTCGGTCATGCTTTAGTTGTATCCACTCTCAAGAATTGTATTCCATCCTTAACCGATGATGCTATGGCATGTTCTTCCATGGTACCCTTTGTGGAAGTCATTCTTGGAGTGAGTTTTGGTAAAGATGAACCACCTAAAGCAGAGGATCCTAAGTCTCCCCCATCTTCCCCTTCTTCCTCTCAATCGAATGCTTTCCTTGGTGATGATTAGTGCTCCTTGGAATTGAATTCTTTATCGCAGAATACAAGGTGAACCCCTCTTGCATAGAATTCCTAGGTACTTTTGACACAAAGATGGATGATCTACTCCCGCTTGGGAAGAGAAGTGTGACCCTGTTCAGGGAACCACTCCTTCCTCTGTCGAGGAGAGTAATTCCACTCACACAAAGGAGGTTAACATTTTCAAACTTGGTAAAGAAGGTGGGAGAGCTCCTGAAGAGACATTCGACATTCATTGGTGGAATGAAACACTCTACATAGAGCCACCACCTCCTGAAGTTTTGCAAACTTGTTACAAGTTTGGATATGAACTCACTTCTTGATACAACTATGGGAAGAAATGCCTAGGGTGTATCGAACAAGGAATTTAAGTCCCTATCCAATTTAAGCCACAACAACATTATCTAGGTTTGGGATGCTCTGTTGAATAGTTTAAGCAAAAACCTTAGTGGAGTGTTAACATGATTTCGATCGAGCCATTGAGCTTGGTTCATCCTGAGTTGATAGAGGAAAGGGAGCAGGCTGAGAAGATCCATTTATATGTCTTCTCTTTGGATGAAGCACTAGAGGAATTCTTAGGTGCCTATTCCCCATTACCTTCTTTTCATCACAAGAGAGGATTCTCGTATTATTTGAATAAACAAGCATACTTTGGAGAATTAGTCTTAAGTATTGATGAGGACCCTCTCTCTAATGTGAGTAATGATGTTCTGATAGCTCATCCTAAAGATCATAGTTCTCCCCTTAAAGGAGATGCTATTGAATTCTCTATGGATCCCAAATCCTAAAAAAAAAATCAAGATTGGGAAGTGCCTCTCTTTGGAGGAAGTGGATGAACATTCTAATCCCTTGCATTCTCATCCTGATATCTTTGCTTGGATGTATGAGGATATGCCCGATATGGATGAGTCTATAGTGGCTCACAATATTGTTCTATGTCCCGATGCCAAGCCAGTTAAGCAAAAATTCGAAAGATCAATCCTAGGGTGGCATTGATGGTCAAGACTGGGATAGAGAAGTTGTTGAAAGCAGGCTTTATCCGTCCGATTACGACCTTGAATGGAAAATGTATTTTGATGGATTGAGGTGTCAGACTAGTGTTCTGGAGAAGGTGTGGTCTTAATATCCCTCGAAGGTAAACCGGTCCCTCTATCCTTTCGATTAGATTTTCCTTGCACCAATAACATCACTGAGTACGAAGCTCTCATTGTTGGCTTGTGTTCCACGATTTCACTAAGAATCAAACATCTTCGTATAGTAGGTGATTCTGAGCTCGTTGTGAATCAGATTATAGGGACCTATCAAGCTAAACAAAGTAATTCATCTTGGTACCAAGACCTTGCTTTGTTCCTACTTAATCGGTTCTCCTCTTTCACGATAAATAGTGTCCCTAGGAGAGAAAATAGACACGCCAATGTCATGGAAATCCTTGCTTCCTTGGTACCTTCAGAAGAGGATACAAAATAATACCACTTCGTGGTTCAGGTCCTGTAAACCCTTGCGGTTTTTGATCAACCTAAATCTGAGTCCTTCGTGTGTTCTCACGCAGACTTGGGAGAATGGTTCTCTAGTATCTATAATTATCTAAATACTGGAAACTTTCCCGATGATGTAACAAAAAATGATCGCACTTGTATACGAAATATTTCAATGCGTTATGTCATTTTATCTGATGTTATTTATTGAAAATCATATAATGGCCTACTTCTTAGGTGTCTCGCTAAAGGGGAAATACCCCTTGCCCTTAAGGAAGCCCATTTAGGCTCTGGGGGTGGACATTTTGGTGGTAGATCCCTGGCAAGAAGATTGATACACATGGGGTGCTATTGGAAAACGATGGAACAAGATTCCTTCGATTTTTCAAAAAGTGCCTTCAATGTCAACAACACAGTCATCTTATTCATGCACCTACTCAAGAGTTACAAAATCAAACCTCTCCTTGGTCATTCGCAAAATGGGGATTGGACATTATTGGAAAAATATCACCTCCTTCTTCCAAGGGACATACCTTTATCATTACCACTATGGATTACTTCATGAAATGGGTCAAAGCTATTCCACTCTAATCCACAAAAATTGAAGCTATTTGTAGCTTTCTTATGAAAAACATTATTTCTCATTTTGGATTGCCTGCTACACTTGTTTCTAATAATGGCACACCATTCAAGAACAAGGAAGTAAAGCAGTTCTTAGAGAAATTTGATATCCAACATAGGTTTTCTACACTGTACTATCCACAATCTAATGGCCAAACAGAAGCGTCTAATAAGACTCTTGAGCTCATTCTTCGTAAAATAGTTAATAAACATGATAAGGATTGGCATATTCAATTAACGTATGCTTTGTGGGCTTATTGCATGAGTGTTCGTACAGTGACGGGAACAATGCCTTACAATCTCGTGTATGGTGCCAAAGCTACCACACCTTTAGAGTTGGAAATTTCATCCTTACGAGTTCCCCTTAAAGGGTTAATTGACGATGAAACCTATTGGGTTAACCATTTGCATTAGTTGGAGATGCTCGATGAGCGTTGATTATAGGTCCTTGATCATCTTAAAGCTTATCAACGATCGTTATCAAGACAATATAATCAGAGTGTGCTTCCTAGGACCTTTACACTAGGAGACCTGGTTCTCTGTGAAAACTAAAGAAATGTAAATGTATCACCTGATCAGAGAGGTAAATTTAGTCCTAATTGGTTAGTCCCTTACATTGTGATCTATGTGTATGGTTCAGGTGCCTATGGATTATCATCTATGGATGGGATGCCTTTAAAAGAGCCCATTAATGTGATGCATCTTTGTTGATACTATGTGTAGTGTTCCATGTGTCATCTGTGTGGTGTTGTCTCTATAAAAGGGTAGTAGCACTACATATATTGACATTTTTCATTAACACATTATGAAATTTTTTGTGTTATGATATGACCACGTGTGTGTGTGTGTGTTATACATACTTGTGTTTTTCTATCCATGCATCACATTACATCTTTGAAGGCAATTAGATCATCATTGTATTTAACATACAACCATGTGTGTTCATTAAATAATGCTAGCATCTAATGTAAACATACATCCATACGAGCATATAACATCCATAGCATCAATATACATGAAAGTAAAAAGCATACACATCCAAATAAACAATGTCATGATGTCAGAACATTTATGTCCATATATATAAATATGCATGTATGTATCAAATGTCATATACATGTATCAAGCCACTACTATAAAAAATGAGTGGCTGATAAATATGTTTCTATACAAAAGATCTATAAATATATATGTATGTGTATGTATCCCTCGCTACAAAAATGATGTACAAAATCATAAGCCCCTATGACTATGGTGCATGGCTCTCGGAGCCCTCCAACTCTAGCTACTGCGCCTTTACTCTCAAGAAAGGCTGCATGGTGGTCATGGAATGAGATCAGTGTGAGGGTGATGCAAACAGAGCCACCCACATCCCCCTAATCTCTCAATGTAGGGAGCATATGGTCATCTCCACTGGTCTCAGCTCCTTCCGCAGTCGCTGAACATTTGACGGGATCACAGTTGTCGGCTGCCCGTCGAGGTCATCGAGATGGCTCTAGAGGGCATCACGTGCCTACTCGGTGGCGTTGACCCTTGTCACTTCCACATCTCGCTCGTCAAGCGCTGTCTGTAGCTCCCCCGATAGCTGGTCATGTTGTCCCCGAATGGCAGTGAGATCTGCAGTCAACTAGATGATCTCTGTGCCCCGCTCCTTATAGGCGGTCCTTAAATGTGCTACTGGCTCAAAAGTGGGGGCATGTCATCCCACAAACATCGATCGAAAAGGCTCGAGGACCATCCACTGGATCGGCACGTCAAGGGATACCTCTAAAATACATTGAGCTATTAGCCCAGTCCATCCATGTGCATCCTCTGCAACCACAAAGAAAGAAAGAGAAATCAATATCACATGGCATGTGTATATAATCTTAAACCAAAAAAAACTAGAAGTATGGAAATAAACAATGTGCTTTGTATACCTGGATCCCTTGGTTGCCATGTGGGGTCAGGGTGAGGAGTGGTGTTGGACTTGCGTCACCAGCATTGGTGGTCACTCCTAGCGACGCCAAGGCCAGCACCATTGTAATGGTAGAAGCTGGTGGTGCTGACGAGATAGGGGTATTTGTTAGGGGATCTGACCTCCTCCGTCGCCTTGGTCTTTGAGGTGTCGTCTCCTCCTCCTGTTCCCTCTCCTCCTCCTCCTCGCCCACCTATTAGAACCTCCTCCGTCTGTCCTATGGAGGTTGGGGTGGAAAATCCCCCTATAGACTAGGATCCCCTCTAGGGGCACCCTCGCCAAACATAAGAGCAAGATGGTGCCTCTCCCACCATTGTGCAAAATCTCCAGCAACCTCGACATTATCTGCTGCTACTATGGGCGGAAAATCATGGTCGGGCTCATCATCATCAAAAGGAACAAAATCTGTGATGGTGGGGCAGGGGCGATCCCCGAGTCTCACTACGCTCCTATAGGACCTAGTAAATGTGGACACATCTGGTGGAATTGTCTATGGGAGGCCATGTTATCGCATGACCGGACTCTAGTAGTATGGTACTATAATATAGTCACAACAACCTACCAAAAAATGGTCCCATTATAGGTTCCTCAGATGCCTGCTATCATCCACCCATCTAAAAAATTGGTAGGGTCTCCATCAGACCCCATCTGTAGTAAGTGTATCAAACTATAGTCACCAAAACTATAAATTTTTGAATCTCCACTAGCCTATCATATCGTACTAGTGGGCCATGGGGATGCGATATGGCCATCACTAGGGAAAACTAACTAGCCTAGTGCACATGATGTGGGCAAAGGCCCACACCTGCAAAATTGTGCACATAGTAAGGCTATGGTACTCATAGTGGATGTACCAGTCTAACTCCTGGTAGAGGTGCGCAAGCATGCTACACCCCCAGGAAAAAACTATCATGCGCTCCAACATCTCCCTGATCGTGTGGACGAGGCCCCTGTGCAGGTGCGAGCCTCACCTGTCTATCATGATCCATAAATTAATGGTAATGACCATCACCCGGCATAGCAGTGGTGCAGTGGTGAAGTGGTCCTCTCCTGGTCATACAAGTGTGTGTATATGTGGCCCATGTCATCATCACCATCTGTCCGCCCTAAGCAGTAGAGGACTCCCTCCATTCGCTCCTATGTTGATCGTATCATCTAGGGCCACCCACCATCCAAGGATCCAATAAACATCCTCTAGTGTGATAGTCATCTCCCCACAAGGTAGCTAGAAAGATAACATGGTGGCATCCCACCACTCCATCAATGTTGTGAGCATCCACTCATGATAGCATATCTTTGGCATGGTGAACACCTACTAGAGACCGACCCAATTCAGATGTGTGACCTTGTCATTTGTAAGATTGTCCCTCTACTCGTGAATGAGTTGGAATGATCACCTTCTCAGATGCTCACGAATCTCTGGGTACTCCTGCAAAAGTGAGAAAATTTAAGCCAGAACATCAAATTTCATTATGAAAACAATAAAAAATTTAAGACTGATGTGCATCACGCAAACGTCTACACATCGTGCATGCATCCCTATCTGACATGGTTGCCTTGAGGACAATAGTGTGTCCCTGAGAAGACAAGATTTGGGACCTCGGTGCAGAATTTGGATGGCAGCACACATTTTGGACATAAGCACCCAAAATGGATGCCTGCGCACCTTGCCAAATAAAAACATGCTTAAAAAATCCCTTAAATCATAAAAAACAAGGCTTAGAGGCCTACCTGCTCCACCTCATGACCCTCGAAAATGTCATCACGCAACCACTCCAACCTTGACACCTTGTACCCCCTCTTGCTCGACATTTTGCTGACTTTTCTCTCACAAAATTGAACAGTTTGCTTGGTGGTGAATAATGAAAATGACCCTTCTAGGGGCCCACATAGGTATATATAGGCCCCCCGGGGCCCATTTTTCCTAGAGCTTGTGGCTCCCCGGTTTCTCTTGAATTTACCCCACCAAGCTGGGGGAAAACTCAAGAGGGGGCATATAGTCACTCCTTGATCATATTTTTCTTCCAAATCAATGACTTTTTCTTGATCATTTTTCTCGTTGTTATAGCTTTTCTAATTTTTGAGGCTGACCTAAAATTTGAGTTTTGCAGGTTAAAGTCTTGAACAAATTTTCATGATCGTTTTGTTGTTGTTTGTTGAGCTCAGTTGTTGGGGGCACCTTTGGTACTAGTTAGCTCTACTTTTGTGGCCTCTGAGGTCCCTTTTCCTTGGCATGCAAATCTGTAAAATTCAAAATTCAGGTGAAATTTTTCTTCTCTACTTTAGTGAGGATGATTTTTTCCAAAACCAAGCCCACTAAAGTGGGGGAAAAAATTAATGCCGCAAAATTGCACCTAGGGGCAACTCCACATTTTTGCATTTTTGCCTAGAATTTGACACCTTAGAGCATTAATGAAAAAATCCCATGAGTCAGAATTTTGTGATTCTGACTACATGCAAATTTGTAGCAAAGCAACAAAAGCCTAACAATACATTTCCCGAAAACCTAGGCTTTGGACACCTGTGGGGCACACAGATGTTTGTGTGGCGCGCTAGTGTCCTAGTGATTTTTTGAGTTTGAAATAGGGAATCTAAAATCTTGACTCTCTCGACACGTGTCCTAGCAGTCATTTTTTGGATGCAACGACTCTTTTCCACCCTTACATGAATTAAAAACCCCTTTCTTGCTCTCATTTGGGGTTGGAAGTCATTCATTCAAGCTCTCTTACCACTTGCTCCATCTTTGAGTTCTCTTTATCCTTGATAGCAACACTCTCACAAGCGAAGCCATGCCGGACTGAGGTCCTTCCAATAGCAACAACTCTCAAGAAAGCACTCAACGGTGCATCTGTGTGCTCCGAAGAGGGTCTAGGCCTATGGGTAATGCTCTCTCTCTCTCTCACCTTCCTTTCCTACTTTTTCATTTACTACTTTGTGGTGTGGGCTCTACTCCTGAAGTGGGTTTTTCTTTCACCACACACTTTGTTTACACTCCTTTCCAACTTGGTTTTCCATGGAGGTGGGAACACCAAAATGGGGGTCT